>CAUYON010026900.1:0-18146 GCA_963573935.1 Arctocebus calabarensis | reverse complement strand
GGCTACCCTTATTTGATATATATATATATATATATATATATATATATATATATATTTATATTTTAGCTATTCTGAATGACATTGAATCTTTGATTTGACTCTTAGCTTGACTGTTACTATTATATAGAAATGCTATTGATTTGTGTACATTGATTTTATAACTTGAGAATTTGCTGAATGGATTTATCAATTCTAGGAGTCTTTTGATGGAGTCTTTAGAGTTTTTTAAATCTAAGAACATATTGTCAGCAAATAGGGATAGTTTGGCCTAATGTTTCCTGATTTGAATACCCTTTATTTCTTTTTCTTGCCTGATTACTCTGGCTAGGGCTTCCAGTATAATGTTGAATGGAAGTCACAAGAGTGGCCACCGATGAGTTGTTTCAGTGTTTAGGAGGCATTGCAGGGAGAATGAAGACCAAAGACCCCATTCTTGGTAAGGGAAAAGACCTCAAAAAAGGGAGAAAAACAGAGAAATAAGCTGAATGAGGTAGAATAAAAACAATTTAGCTAGATTGCTTTTAATATAACAGTTGAATTACTTGCCTGGGCAGTTTCTGCTTTTACTGGAAGCCTGGTTGGCCTATAAGGAATACAGCTTGCTAACATCCCTACTGATCTGTAAGTACTCTGAAGAACAATGGTCATAGCAGAAGCTATGTGCAAGGCCTGGGAAGGAACATTAACCAGACCGACCCCTGCCCAGTCAATAGTCAACAACCTTCCAAAAGCAAATACTCATTGTAGGGATTTGTATAATGGCCAAGGTAGAGATCAAGGGAACAGCTCAAGCCCTGAGATATGGACAGGAGGGCTTCTACCCTAATGATGGAGGGAAATGCTTCTGGATGGAGATAAGGGGAAATTCCTTTTTTTCACTGATACTTTGGAGGAGAACTGATGCCACCGCGTCTGCTTCACAGAGAAACTAGAGGGGTCTAACCTCCCCCAAGGAATCTGTGTGAGTGACCACAGACAGGAGGCTGCCCCCACACAAGGCTCAGGTTCCAGATTTCTCAAGGCTGCCCAGACCCTTAAAGTTAATGATTACAGATAAAGTCAGAACTAACATGCTTACTCATAGAAACTGCTACTGTTTTTGCTCCCTTCCTCAGCTTACTCTCTAGCTAAAATTGAAAATAGCCTGCAATAAAAGCTAAGTGGCACAAACACTCAGGTCCACTCACTGAAGCCCTACAAGCTAGCAGTGGACCTCAGTGCCCACCGTTAAAATCTATTCTGTGTGTCCTGTCTCTTTATCACTCACCACTTTTCATTTCATTTTCCCCAGTTTATTTCTGCTTCCAATTCCACAGGTCTTAAAGGCCCTGCCCCTGCTGAACCCTGCAAGGAATGCTTTTAACTTTTCCTCATTCAGTATGATGTTGGCTATGGGTTTGTCATACATGGATTTTATAATAATTTAAAAATATTTTCCTTTTATGCCTAGTTTGTTGATGTTTTTTAATCATAAAGGGGCGCTGGATTTTGTCAAATGCTTTTTTTTTGCATCTATTGAGATGATCATATGGTCTTTGTTTTTGCTTCTGTTTATATGGTGAATCATGTTTATTGATTTGTGAATATTGAACCATCCTTGCGTATCTAGGAAGAAATCCATTGATTATGGTGGATGATCTTTTTGATATGCTTTTAAATTTAGTTTGCTAGTATTTTGTTGAGGATTTTTATATCTGTGTTCACAAGGGATATTGCTCTATAGTTTTCTTTTTTGTTGTGTCCCTCCCTGATTTTGGTATGCAGGTGATACTGGCTTCATAGAATGAGTTGAGGAGGATTTCCTGTCCTTGATGTTATGGAATAATTTCTGTAGGATAGGTGCCAGTTCTTTGTAGATCTGATTAGAATTTGGCTGTGAATCCATCTGATCCACAGCTTTTTTGGTTGGGAAGTTTTTTTTATTACCACTTCAATCTTGCTTCTCATTATTGGTCTGTTCAGGATTTCTACTTTTTCCTGATTTAGGCATGAGGGGTTGTATGTTTTTTGCAGCAATTTATCCATTTTCTCTATGTATTCCAGTTCATGTATACAGAGTTTTGTAGTATTCATGGGTGATATTTTGTATTTCTATGGTATCTGTTTTAATATATCTCTTTTCATTTTTAATTAAGGTTATTTGAGGTCTTTCTCTTCTATTTTTTGATTCATCTGGTAAGTGGTATATTAATTTTGTTTCTTTTCTAAGAACCAAGTTTTTGTATCATGGATCTTGTGGATTTTCTTTCTTTCTTTTTTTTTTTTTTCATTTCTTTTAGTTTTGTTCTGAGAATCATTTTTTCTTCTACAGGTTTTGGATTTAGTTTGCTTTTCTTAGGAAAAACAATGTTCAGGAAGTAATGTTAGGTTGTTAATTTGTGGTCTTTCTGTCTTTTTGATGTAGGCATTTAAGGTTACAAACTTTCCCCTTAGGACTGCTTTCATTTATCCCATAGATTTTAAAATGTTGTATTTATCTTATAACATTTTTCATTACAAATAATACACATCCATTGTAAAAAAAATTTGAAAATAAAAATATTGGAAAAATAGTGATAAAAAGTTGATAGGATTATTGGTGATTTGAAATCGAAAATTTATTTTAAAGAACCTGCAATGATCCAGGTCTAATCTTTTTGAGATAAATGGGTATAATCCAGCATAAGAACACAGGTGGCCATTTGATTTTCTGTTGTTCCTCATATGTCATATGTACAATGACAATCATACACACTAACTGTTTTAGTCTTGTTTACTGAATCTATAATAAAGTAAATTTATTTTCAGAAACCTTAAATAATTAAATAAAAGGCCTTTGCAAATCTGTTGGCAAAGAAATAATGTGCTTTTCTGGTTGAAGACTTTTGCTGTTTTAACTTCAGAAAAATTTTAAATTCTACATATTATTTGCATACCATTGTACAAATGAAAATAAATCTGTTGTAGTAAGTTCTTAGAAAACGTATGTGGACAAATATTAGACAAGAAATTTTCTTTATTTAAACAACCCAAATCATACATTTGTAAGTTAATGAAAGAACAAAGCATCACTTATAGTGTAGATTTAGGTAAATTTGTTCTCAAGGTTAAAGCTGCATTAAGAAATAATTAAGTAAATTTTGATAAGGTACATAAAAAAGAAATTAATTCACATCTAAACTTAGTATGGAAAAATGGAAACTGCTATTAAAAATTAATATTCATTAATTTTATGAATTAAAATTAAAATTCATTAAAATGAATATTAATTTTTAAGAATGTCTAAGAATGTATTCTAATTTTTATATATAAAATGTGTATATAGCTAAAAAGATGATTAACAACTATTCTTAAGTTGCTTATGAGGATTTGCTAGAAAAAAATTAAAAAGATAAAACTCAATTATGAACTCAGTAATTTTTCTCATGTGGTAATCAAAGACAATGAATCAAAGAATGAAATGATGGGCCAAAAGGTATTAATGTTGAGATTTTCTAATATAATTGTAAATGTTTAATAAGTAGTAATAGTAAAATATGAAGATATTCTTAAAACTTAAGAAAAACTGTATAGGTTGAAAATAGTTACATAGTTAGCAGCGTCAATTTTTCTTTTGAATTCCCTTCACCAAAAAGAGAATAAAAATATTTTCTTGTGGGACAAAAAGAGAAAATTAAAAGAAAATTAATGGTCATCAGTAATTATAGTTTTCTATAGGGATGAATGTTAAATTCCTGGAAATGAATCTTTAATAATTTCCAAATATATTTTGTTAGAATAGTATTTATAGGGGGATGCTTTTTAAATTTGCTTTACCATTCTTATAACTATACTGTGAAATATCAAACCAAATAATTATACAGGAAATACAAACATTTTCAATAGTAGCACATCTAAGATATGAAATCCTTATAATTTCCTGTCTTTTCTCTTTTGATTAGTTTGGAGTTATAGGAGAAATTTGCTATTTCTCATTTTGAAAAGTAAAATGTCCTCTTTTGCAAATGAACAGCATTAAGAGTAATTGTGTATTTTTTCCCACATTGTAGTTGTGATATTCTTTATTGTTTTGATCTGTCACTACATTTCAAAAGATTAGTCTTGGCCTTTTATTCATCAGAGATTCAGCAAAAGCAAAATAGTTCTTTATTAGGTATAGAAATACTACCAAGCTAGTTGCTAAGTATGTAAATTCTCTCAAAATGTTTCTATTAATTCATTGTGTCATTAGAAATATTTATGAAGTGCTTCTGATGACCCAGGCACTATGCATCAGTTAAGTTTGTGATCCCTTTTGTAAATAAAAAATATACAGTCTAATGGGAGGATCCGACAGATACATTTAAAATAATAATGGTGTACAAAGCACAATGATAACACATAGGGCATTAATATAGTATTCACAAAGTTATGTCATCCTGTTCTTTTGGTCATGGGGAGGCTGCTTCATTCATTTCTTAATGTAGATATTTAAGGCTACGAATCTTCTTCTTAGCATTACTGTAGCTTTATTACATAGTTTGTAGTATAAGTGATTTTCATTGTTATTATTTTGTAGATGTCTTACCATTTATTTATTTCCATTTTAACTCAATGTATTTAAAAAAATTCAAGTGGTAAGTTGTTTTACTTTTGTTATTTTTAGTTTTCTTGTTTTTTGATCAAAAGTATATTGCCTTTATGGGTTCTACAGCTTTTGGAATTTGAATTCTTTTTTCTAATAAATGGAAAATGTTGTTAATGTTCCATCAATGTAAGTATAAGTTTTCTTCACAGTGCAAGGCCTGAATACATTGGTAATAATGTTCTTTAGGATCCCTATATTTTTAATAATTACTTATCTACTTGATTGATTAAGGATAAGAGAGGTTAATTCATATCCTTACTTCTGGTGCACTTGGCTATTTCTCCTTATATATCCTATACTTTGTGAATATTATTCCTATGTTATTTATTCATAACTAATTCTGCATGGTGGACTGGATACATTTTTTATACAGTGAGTTTCTTTGTGTAGATTATGTTATGCTTCAAATAAAAATAATTATGGCCTCCATTTTGTTTTGTTTACATTTGCCTCATCCATTTTTAATTTTTTTACCTTTCTAATTCATTTTAGGAATTTTTGTGAACTAAATGAATAGGTTTATTTAGTCGCAGACATAAAAGATATCTTTGGTGTTGTGCATTTTATATTATAGTAACTTTTTTTGGTTTTATATATTTATCTTTTCATTTGTTTTTGTAATTCTTACAAATGTGGTTGGAATTTTGCTGCTTTTTTGTTCAGTGTAATTTATAATTAATTTGTAATCATTTACTTGTAATTATTGTGATTTTTCACATTAGTTACATATCCAACTATACATTTATATAATACACTTAATTTTCTATTTCTTAATAATTCCCAGGTAATTTTCTTAAATCTTACTATAAATAAATGATAAAATGATTATATTCATATCCACTTTAGCTCTTTCCTTTCCACACTGATTTTAGTTAATACTATTACTTTTCTTAGTAATACTACTGCTTAGCAATTTTTTCCTTTAATTATTTTCAAAGTTCAAACATAAGTACTGGTTTTATCACTTTAGGTAATTCTTTCCCTGCCTCCAACTATTATGCAAAAGATATGAAGATCAGGAGCTTGACTATGAAATACATTAATGTTGAATTTATTGTCTGCATTTTTTTCTAAGATACCTAGGAAATCTAGACATAGATTTAATTATTTTCAAGTTTCAGGATAATTTTCTTAAATCTTTTTATTTTTCTTTTCTGTTGTGTTGAATTTCTTTGCCATCAATATCAATTTTGTGTATATAGGGATCTTATTTTGTATATGTTAGGCTCTTATTTCGCCTCTACATTCATGGGCGATTTTGTCTCTAACCATGTTAACTCTGCTCATTTTTTCCTCATTTTCCTTCCTTTCCCCAATCCTGTCTTCCACATCCTTTACTGAGTTTATGGCAGCACCTATGCCTTCTGCATGCTTCTCACATGGTCTTCATTTCTATGCTGGTATTGCCTTCTTCCTCACTTTTCTATGCCATGTTTTAATTTTTAGTTTTCTCACTGTTTCTTCCCAGAGATCATGTCTCTCTGTTTTGAATTTTTATTTTTTGGAATTATTTGTTACATTTAAAAAATGTATGTGACATTTATGGTCACACATTTCATTTTGTCCTTATCAATATTTTTCTGGAGAGTTCCTCATTTCTCTTGTTCTTTGTATTTTAAATTTTCTTTTGGTATGTTAAAGATCTTACACAAAGTTCCTGCAAATGATTACTCATTTGCAGTTCTACCTTAACTACACAGGAGAAAGGAATCAAAGTGATGTTTTAGGGTGGGTAGAAGCTTGTGTTGTCACATCACACGTATGTGAGTGAGGCCTTTTATCATTTTGCTTCCTCCCAGTCACCTAAGATTGTCAGCTTCAGGGCTGTTAATTACTCAATCTCTTCTTTTAATCTGCCTCACAACAGACTGCCTCCTGAAAATTCAGTCTGACTGTATGATTCCTCACTCATCTCCGCTCCTGCCTTCTCTTTAATAACAAGCCATTTGGGAGATGCTCCCACAGTATTTTGTGTCCTCTGTGCTTATTAGCTTCTTGTTCTCTCCTACTTCCAGACAGAGAGAGTTGTCTTTCAGTGTTTTCTTTTTGTTTGTTTTTGAGTAATTTCTGAAAGAGAGGGGTTAGTAACATTTTAAAATCATAAGTCCAGTGTTCACTGTGGATCTTCCTTATTTAAATCTCCTGTTTTACTTTTTGCAAATATGATACCATGATTAGTTGTCCACCCTTATTCATCCATCCATGTACGCATAGTGTTGGCAGATAGCCTTCTTTATTCAAAGCTGAAGAAATAGAGCAAGGGAATCATCTTAATCTTTAAGACAAAGCAGAAATTAGTGATGTTAGTAATAGCATCATGGCTAAGAACATAAATTTTGGGACTCAACTTCCAGGATTCGAATCAGGGGGCCATTTCTCACTAACTATGTAATGTATGTACCTCAATTCTCTCATCTATATAAAAGTTCCATGCAAAAAATGGAACTTTACTCATAGAATTGTTATCAAGATTAAATGAACTAAGTGATTAGATTGCTTATAACTGTGCCTGGATCACATTAGATATTTGATAAATGTAGCTGTTATCATCACTATTATTCTCATCACTTTCATTTGTGTTATGTATGTTTCCTTTATTAAGAATAAGTTTACATACTAATTAGAACCTCTGGGCACTGGAAAAATGTTTGAATCTAGGTAAAAAGAGGGTGATCAAATTATAAATCAAGCAAATTCTAAATGGCTAACATTTGAGAATATTTTCCAATTATTTTGAGGCCTTTGCAACTATGCATAAAAATATGCATTGGTCCTTGTGCTTCTGTTTTAGTTGTAACTGGGGCCTATGTCTGACAGTCAATACTTCTTTATTTTCTATATTTTGTTTTTGAAAAAGGCAGAGGTACATGTGGAAATTGAGGCAACAAGTGAGAGGTAAGTAATCAAATAAAAAAAGAAATTGTATGAAAGTGGCTTGTTTGGGAGAACTATTTTATAATTGCAACAGAAGTTAAGTATGAAGTTATTACATTACATTTTAAAATTTAATTTCTCCTAGCAATTTTAATTCCTTAAAAATAGCTAACTAACAGAAGTGGTGTAAGATGTAATTGAGAAGTAATTAAAATCAAGTCTTAACTTAAGGTTTTGAAGAAATGATGTCAAATACTAATTTGTTGTAGAATATGTTGAGCATTTAAAAAGATGCTTAAGAAAGCCAAGTGTTTCAAATTTACCCTTGTTTTGATAGTGTCAAAATGAAATAAATCAACAAAGGAGCTTTCAGATAAGGATTGGTAGAACAACTTTAGAAATAAAATGATCAATGGAAAGACAATAATTTTAGACAAACTTCATCCAAGCATTTTAGAACTCATTTATTATATTTTGAAATAGAAAATCATGGATTAAATGACTTATATTTGAAAAGTACTTTAGAAGTCATCCAGTACAAGAATTCTCCTTACAATACTCCAAGCAGGTAGTAATTTAGCTTTTGCTTAAATTTCCCTCTGAATAGCAGGCCAGTCTAATTTGAGGAATTTGTAATTGTTATGGAAATTCGCTGGACTAAAATTTGTGTCCTTAATCCTTAAAGCCTTGGAACCAGTCTTTTCTTCTTCTGTCACTTTAAGTATAATCACTTTTCCATTGCCACATGAGATATTACTGTGTAATGAACAAGAACTTCGCATCAGACAGTCCCAAATTAATATACTCTCTGTTGTGTTCACTAGTGATATGTGGCAGGTTGTTAATTTTTCTCAGTCTAATATGAATCTGTTGGCATCTTTGATTAAAGACTGTTGCCATTATTATTCCAGGGCTGGAAACATGGCTATTTTTGTTCAAAGTTGTGTTCTGAGTGGTGAGCATAGTACTTGGGAAAACGTAGGATACTCATATGATGTCTATCCACAGTAGATGATCAAGTGACCTAATTTTAGTTCATGAGTGTCATTCGAAGTCATCTGACCTCAACTTGACTTCAACCTGCAGCCTTTAGTTAGAGATATTTTCCACAGTATGCAACCATGGAAAAGATTTATGGTGAAACAACCTTCATTTTTGCTACTTCTCTAATATTTAATAACTGTTTTCTTCTTTCTAACTTCTCAAGTGCTGTCTTTAAGGCTCAAATCAAACTTTACCATTTTCTGGAGCCTGTCTTGAACATTGTTATTCATAGAGCTCTCCAAACTCTGATAGAACTTTCCTGGGTCGATTGTTTAACCCTTCATAAACTGGCATATGTTATTTCACATTTTAAGTGTTACTTGTTTCTCTCATCTTTCAAGTGAGAGATATTTTATAGCATTTTCTGTGGTTCTGTGATGAAACTAAGAGGTTAATACAAATTGTGGAAGTTTTCATATCCAAGAGGAAGGTCCTCATGTGTCAAATGACTCATTAAGGAACACTTCAAGAATATTCAGTTTAGTTTTCACTTAAATACATGTAAAGGTGGCAACAGTAACCATATCCAGCTTAGGTGTCAGGTTGCCTGGGTTGACTTGCCTGTGTTTGCAGACTCCTTTCTCCTTTAGATTTAATGGCATGTGTGGGCCAATCCTATGGTGTATTAGATCAGAATCAAATGAAGTCTTATCACATACAGTGTTCCCCCAATGGGTAGCCAATAGTGCAGTGCTGCCTGATAGAGAGTGAAGGCCTCTCTAGTACGGGTTGTTGGGTCACCTGGTCTAGTTCCTGAAGGTGCAGATGATAGGAGGTTTTCAGTGAGTGAACTCCATACAAGGAGGTTAACAGGTAAGGACTGAGCAACTGACTCAGGGTGACTGTTTCTCAGTCCACCAATTAGACTCTTCCTTGGTGATAGGCTTTCTTTGTGAGGAATCTTCTCTGGAATAAGTGTTTGGTTTATAGGGCTTCACTGGTAAATCCCTACTCCCCCAACCTTATTCCTCTCACCACAATCCTTTTATTCTTCTTTTATTTCCCCCACAGTGGATTAATGAAGACCCATTAAGTTTGACTTATTAGCAAACTAAAACTAGAGATCAGTATCTTGATACCATATCAAGAGGGGAGAGGAAATAATTCTATTCTACTACTTTAATGCAGTTGACAGAAGAAGAAAAACTAAAACAATTGTTTCCATTTTCAAGCAAGGTGAATATTAATATCTTGCCTCTTGTATTTTGATATGCTTACATATTTAAAAATTACCTTCATGGGTGTCCTATGCCTATATATCTTCATCATCATCTACTTACCTATCTAAACTATTATCTGTTAGCATATCTCTTAATATCTATCCCTGTTCATGTAACACTAGAGTTTAACATATATATTTTTGGAATGAAATTTGAGATTATTTTTCACTGCCATTTTTATGTTCTGTTGTCCAGGTAACCTGGGAATTTTGGAATAGAAAAGTATGTTAAGAAGCACATTATAACATTTTCACATACATAATCCTTGTTATAATTGTTCCCAGTGGCCATCTAGAGTAATGAAACTGACACTGTTTTTAAAGTATTCAATATAACAAATGTTAACATTTTCTTGAATTACTTTGATTTGATCACATTACATACAAGTGATCCAAAGAATTTTTTGAGTTGTATATCTTGAGTGTATCTTCAGCTTCTAGATTATTGGTTAGTACAAACAACAGAAATGCTAATTTGGTGTTTTGTTTTGACCTGTTAATGGTGGTGTCCTCAAGGTGAATGATGTTCTTGTTATGCTGATGCTCCCTCCCTCCTGCATGGGTGTAAGCAGTGAGAATCAGTTCCTATGCTGTTAATGGCCCCAGATTCACATCTTAAGAAACTGAAAAGACAAATTGCCAGTGATCAGGCCTTAGCTTTCAAACTTTCTTTGATCTCAACTAAAAACTTCCTGTGTAAACTTGTGAATATAAAGACACTATATGTATTTATTCACTTTGGCATTTAGTCATGGTGGATTAAAATCCTATTATTTATTTGGGATTTATATTTCTTTTTATTTTTTTGTGAGCCTTTCATCAGTGAATTTAGAAAATGAAATTTATATTCAAGTTTAAGTAAAGACTCAGATACACATTAAAAAATTAAATACCAGATTTGAATGAGTGAACCTAATTTTTCTTTTTACAGCAAGACTTTTACATAAGAATATACAACACAAAATAACTAGAAAAGAAAGTAGTATCTTCTTTGCGTTCAGAGAATGATGCCTTTCCACAAATGGGTAGAAGTTTTATTATATAAATTGGGTGGGTTTGGTGACACAGAACTCTTTTTTTTTTTTTTTGGCAAAGGTCAAAAGGCAATATTGTTTCTAAAGACATCAAAACTCTAGGAGAGGATTTATGATGCCTTGCCAGAAAGATTTTATTCTCTGAATGTGCACTTATGTGCTTTGTTGTGTAGCAAATCTCCAAGAATGTCTCTTGATGCTCATTGATATACCAGTTCTAAAAAGCTCACACATATCTATCATGTTTTCAGAGTAATTCCTTCCTTTTTTTTTGGCAGCTTTTGGCCAGGGCTGGATTTGAATCCATGACCTCCGACATATGGGGCCAGTGTCCTGCTCCTTTGAGCCATGGGCGCCACTCAATTCCTTGTTTTTATACTGTATCCAAGACCATATATATGTCCTCATGACAGCTCAGCTTGCAGTGACTTTTGTGTAATATTATAATTTTTGTTGCAAATGTATCTTTTGGCTCATTAGTATTTGTATTACATGTTAGTTCTTGTTCTTTGAGAATAATGCATTATTTGCATGGAAAATATATTTAAAACTGCCCTTAGAATAAATAGTAAGCTAATTCGCAAAGCATATTTTCAAGAATTGATGTTATAATTTTAAAAATTTGTACCAATCGAAATGTGGGGAAATAATATACTTTAATACTTTTTTGTCATATCTTTCATCTTTAAAAGTTCTCATTGAATAAGTCTAAATATAGAAATAAAGGATTTGTTGGCATGCAACAAAGCCGAAAATGTAACTTAAAATAGGGAATGACGTTGTTGTCTCATTGAGTACAGCAAAACAGACTGACATGTTTAATTTCCCCAAATAAAACATAATCTTCATTCCCTCATTCTTTGAACTAAAAATCTTAAGGCTCCCCCTAAGTGGCTGACTGATTGGACACCCTGTTGGCTAAAAGGATCCCTAAAACTGAGTGAAATGTGCTTTGTGACTCAGTAACAGGCCTAAGGCTATGCAAGACCTATTTGCAGGTCCTCAGTATACCAACAAACCACTTGAGTCTGTCAGGTACTCTGTGTCTGATTAACAGACCCTTTATCTTAAGCTTTGTCTCTAATTAATAAACCCTTTATCTTACATATTCCTTTTCACTGACTCCTCTTTTAGACAGAGCCTAAGGCCTTCAGCCATTTGTCAGCTAAAGACTCTTTAAACTCACCTGTAACTAGTAACCCCCCCCTCCAGATGGTCCACCTTTTTTTGCCAAAACAATGTATGTTTTCCAAGTACTGATTTATGACCTCGCCTGTAATCCCTGACTTCCTAAAATGTATGCAACCAAACAGTAACCCCACCACCTTCTTGGGTGTGGCTCTATGACATGGTCCTCAAATTTGACTCAGAATAAACAGCCTATTTTACTAAGGATGGCTTCTTTTCCATCAACACAAATTTGTATTGGAAGTTCCTTGACTCCATTTTCACTTCTGTTATGCTCTGCTTATAGCAGTGTCTCTATAAACACCTGAGGGCATCGGAAGCTTGGTTGTTACTATAGTTATTAATCAATTTAGTCAAAACTGTTTTTACACAAAAGAGCACTTTGACCTCTTTATTCTTAAACTTTCCCTCTTTGTAAAAGAAGTCTCATTTCTTTTGTTTCATTGTCATTTTGAAGCACTCCCATTGATTGCACAGACATTTTTGTCAGAGTCCCTCTGTTTCATAGAATTCCTCTATTTGGATAGTAAGCAAGAAAGATAGAAGTATGAGGAAGCCCCAAATTGAAAAGAATGATTTTTGTTCTTTTTATAGATCTCACAGTATAGAGGAGAGACAAAGATACATCAATAGTTGCCATTCACTGCAACTGATAAGTGCTAAAATAGTAGCATGCTACAAGGAACTCTACCTGGAGGAGAAAAAGGGAGATTTATAGAGGGAATTTGTATTGAAAGAGTTGTACATTCACAGCAATTTCACAGTGAACCAAAGGCAATATTTGAGTCCACAAGAGAGGAGACACAGACTCTTCCATAGAAATTGGCAAGAAATGTGTTTGCAACACATCAGATTAGGATGTGATCTATTTCTCTTCTTTTAAACTTTACAGTGTTTTATATATTTCTTATGGTGCTTTCTTATCCCAGTGCCTTATGATTTGCTTGTTTTCTTTCCCTTATGGATTATAACTTCTTGATGAATAGTTGCGTCTATTTTCTTACTACCTAGTTTTCTTCTATTCTGAAGAGCTTCTTTTTTTTTTGTAACAATTTTATTTTTATTGTAAACCAACAATTTATAATTGTATAAATTTATGGAGTACACAGTGATGATATAATCTATGAATACAATGTGGAATAATTAAATCAAACTAGTCAATATATCAATCACCTCAATACTTAATATTTTTGTGGTAAGACCATTTGAAATTTACTTTCTTAGCAATTCTGAAATGTATATTCCTCCAATATTAATTATAGTTACTACATTGTACAACAGAACTCAAAAAAAGAATAAAGCATTCTTTGTGAGATTTTGCATCTTTGACCATCAATGGGATAAAATATAATTTTCAAAATGGCATCCAAATGTGGGTGTATTTACCCACATCCTCCAGGTCATAATAAAGCAAGTAGGTGAACAGAGTAATAATTCATAGTATTCCATGTTCAAAAAACTGTTAACAGAGAAAGTTGGTTGAATAAACACGTAGGAACATTGCCTTATAAGAATTAGAACCGAGGTGCTCCATAATCATCTGGCATCCATTCAATATTGTATCTGTGGTTAGAAATATACATGATAGGAACTCCAGGGATTTTCGGATGGATTTTGGATTTTTCGTTTAAGGTCTCAGTCAACTGTGGCCACAACGTAACACTTGTGCTGAGTTATTCTTTGTACTAAGTAGTCATTTGCATAAGTTCCTTTGTGTGTGCATGTTAATCATTCAAATCTTGGATCCTTGGCAATCCTGAGGGCCACTCGATACTTTTCCCCCAATTTCTCAATTTCAGCCATTCCACAGTCAATTGTACAAGGAATGCACTTGGCATACAGACAGTCCATCATTGACTGTACTAAGTCCAGTTTGGCTTTAATGGAAAAGTTGATAAAGTTGGTATCAACCAAGATATAGTAAGGTGGGCCCAGTTGTGTTTTATATTGGAAGAATAAGCAGGAAGGGTACTGGGGGGACTTCTCTTTCCTTTAATGTGCTGGGATCTTTCTTTTCTTTCTTTTTAGGTTTCAATCTGTCCTTTTCGTTAAGCCTCTGATCCCAGAGACTAAGCATTCACTTTATAGTTGCATATTTCCTTGTTTTCTTTTGCTTCCCCATGCTCATTTCACATTCTTGTTTCTTTCAGCTATTCTGAAGAGCTTCTAACACACTTGTCTCAATAAGTACTTACATTATATGTATACAATGAAGTGTTATTTTGCTAACACCCAAACATTCTAACCTTCACAATGTTTTATAATAAGCCATTTTAAAGCTCAATTTTAAATAATTACTGATAAAAAAATAGTGTCATTGCCCCCAAAGAAACTTGAATAAAGTTAGTTTAGTCTGTACTTAAATCCATGTCAAATCAAATAATTTAACTTTGCTGACAATCATTTTTTTATTGTCTTTATTATTAAATCACAGCTGTATACAATAGTGCAAGCAAGGGGTACAATGTGCTGGTTTCATATACAGTCTGAACTATTTTCATCAAATTGATTAACATAGCCTTCCTGACATTTTCTCAGTTATTATATGAAGACATTTGTATTCTGCATTTAGTAAGGTTTGCCTGTACCGTTCTAAGATGCACCATAGTTGTGACCCCACCAATTACCCTCCCTCCGCCCCAACTTACCCCCTCCCCTCCCTACCCTTGCCCTTTCCCCATAGTCTTGTGCTATAGTTGGGTTATATGCTTCATATGAAAGCTATAAATTAGCTTCATAATAGGGCTGAGTACATTGTATACTTTTTCTTCCGTTCTTGAGGTACTTTGCTAAGAAGAATATGTTCCAGCTCTATCCATGTAAAATATGAAAGAGGTAAAGTCTCCATCTTTCTTTAAGGCTGCATAATATTCCATGGTATACATGTACCACAATTTACTAATCCATTCGTGGATTGATGGGCACTTGGGTTTCTTCCATTACTTAGCAATTATGAATTGGACTGCAATGAACATTCTGGTACACATGTCTTTGTTATAATGTGATTTTTGGTTTTTTGGGCATATACCTAGTAAAGGAATTATAGGATCAAATGGCAGGTCAATTTTTAGATCTCTTAGTATTCTCCAAATATCCTTCCAAAAGGAACATATTAATGTGCATTCCTACCAGCAGTGTAGAAGTGTTCCCTTTTCTCCACATCCACGCCAACTTCTCTGGTTTTGGGATTTTGTTATGTGGGCTAATCTTACTGGAGTTAGGTGATATCTCAAAGTAGTTTTGATTTGCATTTCTCTGATGATTAAGGATAGTGAGCATTTTTTCATGTGTCTATAGGCCGTGCGCCTGTCTTCTTTAGAGAAGTCTCTCTTCAAGACTTTTGCCCATCCTGAGATGGGATCACTTGTTCTTTTCTTGCTGATAGGTTTGAGTTCTCTGTGCATTCTTGTTTTTAAACCTTTGTTGGAGGCATAACCTGCAAATATTGTCTCCCATTCTGAGGGCTGTCTGCTTGCTAAACTTACTATGTTCTTGACTGTGCAGAAGCTTTTTAGTTTGATCAGGTCCCAGTAGTTTATCTTTGATACTGCTTCAATTGCCTAGGGAGTCCTTCTTATAAAATAGTCACCCAAGCCGATTCCTTCATGAGTTTTCCCTGCACTTTTTTCTAGAATTTTTATAGTTTCATATGTTAAGTTTAAGTCTTTAATCCAGTGACAGTCTATCTTAGTTAATGGTGAGAGGTCTGCGTCCAGTTTCAGCCTCTTATAGGTCACTAGCCAGTTCACCCAGCACCATTTGTTAAATAGAGAGTCTTTTCCCCACTGAATATTTTTAGTTGGCTTGTCAAAGATCAAGTAATGGTAAATAGCTGGATTCATCTCTTGGTTCTCTATTCTGTTCCAAACATCTACCTTTCTGTTTTTGTGCCAGTACCATGCTGTTTGGTCACTATCAATTTATAATACAGCCTCAGGTCTGGTAGTGTGATTCCTCCTGCTTTGTTTTTATTTCTGAGTAATGTCTTGGCTATTCGAGGTGTTTTCTGATTCCATATAAAACAAAATATTATTTTTTTCAAGATCTTTAAAATATGACAGTGGAGCTTTAATAGGAATTACATTAAAATGATATATTGCTTTGGGTAGTATAGATATTTTAACAATATTGATTCTTCCCAGCCATGAGTGTGGTATGTTTTTCCATTTGTTAACATTTTCAGCTATTTCTTTTCTTAAAATTCAAAGTTGTCTTTATAGAGATCTTTCACATCCTTTGTTAGGTAACTCCCAGATATTTCATTTTCTTTGGTACTACTAGGGAAGGAATAGAGCTCTTGACTTTTTTTTCGGTTTGGCTATTGTTGGTATATATAAAGGCTACAGATTTATGGGTGTTGATTTTGCAGCCTGAGACACTGCTGTATTCCTTGATCACTTCTAAAAGTTTTGTAGTAGAATTCCTGGTGTTTTCCAGATATACAATCATATCATCTGTGAAGAGTGAAAGTTTGATCTCTTCTGACTCTATGTGGATACCCTTGATCACCTTTTCTTCCCTAATTGCAATGGGTAAATCTTCCATTACAATGTTGAAGAGCAGAGGAGATAATCGGCAACCTTGCCTGGTTCCTGATCTAAGTGTAAATAACTTTAATTTAACTCCATTCAATGTAATATTGGCTGTGGGTTTGCTGTAGATGGCCTCTATTAGTTTAAGAAATGTCCCTTCTATACCATTTTTTTTTAAGTGTTCTAATCATGAAGAGATGCTGGATATTGTCAAAAGCTTTTTCTGCATTAATTGAGAGAATTCTATGGTCTTTATTTTTTAGTTTGTTTATGTGCTGAATTACATTTATAGATTTACGTATATTGAACCAGCCTTGAGATTCTAGGATAAAGCCCACTTGGTCATGGTGTATAATTTGTTTGATGTGTTGCTGGATTCTGTTTGCTAGGATCTTGTTGAATATCTTTGTGTCAATATTCATTAGTGATATTGGTCTACAATTTTTCTTTCCTTTTGGGTCTTTCCCTGGTTTAGGGATCAAGGTGATGTTTGCTTCATAAAATGTATTGAGTAGTATCCTACTTTTTCTATATTTTGGGAGAGGTTTAGTAATATTGGTACAAGTTCCTCTTTAAAGGTTTGGTAGAATTCTGACGTGAAGCCATCTGGTCCCAGGCTTTTCTTTTTAGGGAGATTTTGTACGGTTGATCCTATTTCAGAACTTGATATAGGCCTGTTCAACATTTCCACCTGGTTCTGGCTAAGTCTTGGTAGGTGGTGTGCTTCCAAGTATTGGTGAATTTCCTTCAGATTTTCATATTTCTGAGAGTAAAGTTTCTTGTAGTATTCATTGAGGATTTTTTGGATTTCTGAGGGGTCTGTTGTTATTTTGTCTTTACCATTTCTGATCGAAGAAATTAGAGATTTTACTCTTTTTTTCCTGGTTAAGTTAGCCAAAGGTTTATCTATCTTATTGACCTTTTCAAAAACCAACTTTTTGATTTATTGATCTGTTTTATAGTTCATTTGTTTTCAATTTCATTTAATTCTGCTCTAATTTTGGTTATTTCATTTCTTGTGCTGGGTTTGGGGTTGGAATGTTCTTCCTTCTCCAGTTGCTTGAGATGTCCCATTAAGTTGTTAACTTCCTCCCTTTTTGTTTTCTTGCAAGGAAGGCTTGCAGTGCTATAAATTTCCCTCTTAGGACTGCCTTTGCAGTATTCCAGAGGCTCTGATAATTCATGTCTTCATTGCCATTTTGTTCCAAAACTTTGCTATTTCCTTCTTAATCTTATCTATGACCCATTTATCATTCAGCATAAAGTTATTTAGCTTCCATCTTTTTTGTATGAGTTTGCATATTCCTGTTATTGTTGAGTTCAACTTTCATTCCATGGTGGTCCGTGAAGATGCAAGGAATAATTTCTATTCTTTTAAATTTTCTGAGGTTAGATTTGTGACCTAAGATGTGATCAGTTTTGGAGTATGTTCCATGGGCTGATGAGAAGAACGTGTATTCAATTGTATTAGGATGAAATGTTCTGTAGATGTCTGTTAAATCCATTTGTTGAATGGTTAAGTTTAAATCTAAAATTTCTTTACTTAGCTTCTTATTGGAGGATCTATCCAACACTGCTAAAGGAGCATTAAAATCTCCAACTACTATGGAGCTGGAAGAAATCAAGTTACTCATGTCTATTAGAGTTTT
>CAUYON010026899.1:0-31607 GCA_963573935.1 Arctocebus calabarensis | reverse complement strand
GCCTGGCCCCCGAGCAGCCGGTCACGCTGCGCTCGTCCCTGCGCGACGAGAGGGGCGCGCTCTTCCGGGCCCACGCGCGCTACTGCGCCGACGCCCGCGGCGAGCTGGACCTGGCGCGCGCGCCCGCCCTGGGCGGCAGCTTTGCGGGGCTTGAGCCCATGGGGCTGCTCTGGGCCCTGGAGTCCGAGAAACCCTTGCTGCGGCTGGTTAAACGCGACGTGCAGACGCCCTTCGCCGTGGAGCTGGAGGTGCTGGACGGCCACGGGCCCGAGTCCGGGCGGCTGCTGGGCCGGGCGGTGCACGAGCGCGGCTTCCTGCGGCCCGGGGTGCGGCGGGAGCCGGTGCGCGCGGGCCGAGTGCGCGCCACGCTCTTCCTGCCGCCAGGTGAGCCTCCGCTGCCCTAATTATGCCGGCTGCTTATCCCTTTTCGTCGGGCTTTTACACGAAGAAAGGAGGTAGCCCCCAGCAGTCTTTGAGGTCATGGTGTTAAGGAGACAGGAAAGAAATGGAAGATTTGCAGGGGAGGTGCTCTGCTGCACCAAAACTGAGAGGTCCTTCAAATTTGGTACTATTAAAAAAACCTCGTAAGGAAGGGGAGAGGATACTTGAAATTTTAAAAATAAAATCAAAAGTAATTAATTTACTTTGGAGTTTAAAATATTTTTTAGTTTTGCAACTTTTTTTTCCAACTCTCACAATATATTGTTTAGGTACGAGAAGTAGCTGTCAACTGCAAATCTAAGATAATTGGATATTTTTACATAAAGAGCAGTTGGCTAAGGAAAAGATGTTTATCCTTACTAATAATCAAGAAAGCACAAAATAAAACTGCAGAGTATATTTCATACCCTCAAAAGTGGCGAACATTACCAATTCTTGAGAAGTATAGAGGACATGAAACCCACATGCACTGCTAGCAAAATATCCATCTACTCTGGGGAACAATTTTTTTTTTTTTTTTTTTTTGAGACATAGTCTCACTATGCCAACTTTGGTGGAGTGCTATGGCGTCACAGCTCACAGCAACCTCAAACTCTTGGGCTTAAGTGATTCTCCTGCCTCAGCCTCTTAAGTAACTGGGACTACAGGCATCCACCACAACGCCTGGCTATTTTTTCTTGTTGTTGTTGTTGTCGTTGCCATTGTTGCTTAGTAGGCCCCAGCCGGGTTCTAACTCACCAGCCTCGGTGCATGTGACCAGCACCCTAACCACTGAGCTACGGGTACCAAGCCTGGGGAACAATTTGTCATTTGAAAGGATCATAGTGAAACCTGCCTTTTTCCTTGGTTGGTTAGCTGAAAGATCAACTCATAATCATGGTAGATTAATAAGAGAAAGGTTTATTGGCTTGGCTGTGGTGCTTAGTTAGGGCACTGACTACATAGATGGGGATGTTGGACGAGCTGAGCCTGCTAAACAACAATGACAATTACAACAACAACAAAAAATCGTGGCATTCTGGCAGGAGCATGTAGTCCCAGCTACTTAGGAGGCTGAGGTAAGAGAATTGCTTTAGGCCAAGAGTTTGAGGTTGAGCTGTAACTCCACAGCACTCTACCCAGGGCAACAGCTTGAGATTCTGTCTCAAATTTAAATAAATAAATAAATAAATAAGAAGGTTTATTTCCAAATACCATGCCCATGGTGAGAACCACAAGAATGATTACCCCAGGTCTCAGTGATGGTCAGAGACCTTTTATAGATGCCTTTTGGAAGGGAGAGGGGAGAATGTGGAAAATATAGGGACAGCAAGAGATTGCTGGGGGTAGGGGGCGTGTATGTGTAGATAGGTGGAAACAGATTGATTTGTATATTAACCTGAAAGACAAGTTGGGGCCAGGTCTATTAGCATGTAATAAGGAAGTCAGCAGCCCCTTTTTGATTCTGAAACAGGCCTCCTTCAATGCTTCCTGATGATGAATGGCCTTTAATTCGAAATATTCTGTGTACCAAGGAGTCATATTTTGGGGCAAAATTTCCTTAGCCCTTTCACATTCTACTCATACATGTGTGCCAGGAGACATGTTGTCTATAAGCAGAAACTATTGGAAACAGCCCACATGCCTATCTACAAAGAATTGATGAATAAATTGAAGTATATTTCCAGCAGTCAAAGTGATTGAACTATAGCTACAAAACATAATCAACATGGCTGAATCTCTAACATAGTGTTAAGTGAAACAAATTCTCAAAGAACACATTCAATATCTTTCCACTTAGATAAAATTTTAAAAATATGCAAAATATGGCTCAGTGCCTGTGGCTCAAGTGGCTAAGGTGCCAGCCACAAACACCAGAGATGGCAGGTTCGAATCCAGCCCGGGCATGCCAAACAACAATGACAAGCACAACCAAAAAATAGCCAGGTGTTGTGGCTGAAGCTGTAGTCTCAGCTACTTGGGAGGCTAAGGCAAGAGAATTGCTTAAGCCCAGGAGTTAGAGGTTGCTGTGAACTGTGACACCACGGCACTCTACCAAGGGCAACAGCTTGAGGCTCTGTCTCAAAAAAAAAACAAAGCAAAATAAAATATTATTTCAGTTATACATTGAAGTGCTAATACTATAAAGACTATCAAGAGAAGAAAAAACAGAAAGTACAGGATAAGGGAGATGGAGGAAAGGGACACATTCAAGATCTTAGTACTTAAAAACCATTTATTTATTTAGAATTAACCACAGTTATCCAAGTAAATACTGCACTACTTCTTTTTTCTTTTTTTTTTTTTTTTGAGACAGAGCCTCAAACAGTCACCCTGGGTAGAGAGCTATGGCATCACAGCTCACAGCAACCCCCAATTCCTGGGCTCAAGCGAGTCTCCTGTCTCTGCCTCCCAAGTAGCTGGAACTACAGGCTCCCACCACAAAGCCCAGCCATTTTTTGGTTGCAGCCGTCATTGTTGTTTGGCTGGCCCGGGCTGGATTCGAACCCGCCAGCTCAGGTGTACGTGGCTGGCGCCTTAGCCGGTTGAGCCACAGGCACCGAGCCTGCACTACTTTTTAAACCGACTTTTGGCTATAATGTGTTTGCTTTATTATTCTTTAAATTTTATATGTGAAATACAAACTTTTATGTAAATGGAGAGAATATCCAATAAGTGGAATCATAAGAATGAGTATGTAGCCTTTTGAGTCTGTTTCTATTCACTTAAGCTATATGTATAAGTGCATTCTAGTCAGTGAATAAACGTTTTTGAGGGGATGTGTGTTCTTCTGCGTATCAGTCCCTTTAGTTTCTTAGTAGCACTCCATGATGTGGATGTACACAGTTTGTTTATTCATTTACCAGTTGAAGGATATTTGGGTTGTTTCCAGTTTTTGGAGATAATTTTTTTTTTTTTGAGACAGAGCCTCAAGCTGTTACCCTGGGTAGAGTGCTGTGGCATCACAGCTCACAGCAACCTCCAATTCCTGGGCTCAAGCAAGTCTTTTGCTTCTGCCTCTCTAGTAGCTGGGACTACAGGCACCCGCCACAACGCCCAGCCATTTTTTGCTTGCAGCTGTCGTTGTTTGGCAGGCCCGGGCTGGATTCGAACCCGCCAGCTCAGGTGTATGTGGCTGGCACCTTAGCCTGTTGAGCCACAGGCGCCAAGCCGTTTTTGGAGATAATTAATGAAGTCACTATACATACATGCGTACAAGTTTCTGTGTGAACACAAGTTTTCATTTCATTTGTTGGGCTTATTACCTAGGAATGAGATTGTGGAAAGTATATGTATAATTTTATAAGAAACTGCCCAACAACTTTCCCAAGTGACTGTATTTTGAATTCCTGCCAGCATTGTATGAGGGTTTCAATAGCCCTGACTCCTCACTGGTATATGGCATTGTCAGTTTTTAAGGAGAGAGTTCAGTGTTTTTATTATCCTTGTTTATAAATTATTTTTATTTTTTTTGTTATTGGGGGAAAATTATTTAAAAAATATTTTTTTGAGATAGAGTCTCCCTCTATTGCCCTGGGTAGAGTGCCATGGTGTCATAGCTCACAGCAACTAGCCTGAGTTCAGGAGATTTTCTTGCCTGAGCCTCCCAAGTAGCTGGGACTACAGGCACCTGCCATAATGCCCAGCTATTTTATTTATTTTTTTTAGTAGAGACAGGGTTTTACTCTTGGTCAGGCTGGTCTTGAATTCCTGAGCAGCTCAAGTGATCCATCTGACTCGGCTTCCCAGAGTGCTAGGATTACAGGCATGAGCCACTGCGCCAGGCCTTATAAATTATCATTATTATTATTATTATGAGACAGAATATCACTGTGTTGCCCTCAGTAAAGTACCATGGTGTCACAGCTCACAGCAACCTCAAACTCTTGGGCTTAAGCAATTCTCTTGCCTCAGCCTCCCAAGTAGACTATAGGTGCCCGTTAAAACACCTAGCTATTTTTTGTTACAGTCGTCATTGTTGTTTTAGTTGGCCCCATGTTGTTTTAGCCGGTTTGAACCTGCCACCCTCCCTGTATGTGGCTGGCGCCCTAACCACTATGCCATGAGCGCTGAGCCGCTTATAAATTATTTTTAATCTCAAAAATAATACAGTTTCCTTGTAAAAATCTGTGATGCTTTGAGGCTCTGGATGTAGACAGGAATGTAGATTTGCCTGTGCCAATCTCTAGGTTAGTGTTTCTCTTTTCTTTTCTTTGTCTTGAGACTGAGTCTCACTTTGTCACCCTGGGTTGAGTACCCTGGTATCATCATAGCTCACAGCAACTTCAAACTCTTGGGCTTAAGTGATCTTTCCTCAGCCTCCTGAGTAGGTTGGACTACCTAAAACGTGGGTAATTTTTTCTGTTTTAGTAGAGGTAGGATGTTGCTCTTGCCTAGGTTGGTCTTGAACTGCAGAGCTCAAGTGATCCTCCCCCGTCAGCCTCCCAGAGTGCTAAGATTACAGGTTGGGAGCCACTGCACCTGGCCATTGTTTTTCACAACCTTTTTTTATCTCATGGCACACTTTAACCTTGAGTTAAATTTCCATGGCATGCTTAAATTATGCTGGTCAAAAAAAGAGTAAAAAAAGAATATACTTACTGTACTTGGAACTTCTTTCAAAAATAATTTAATTAATAATCTTTAACAATTTTTTTCAGCAGGCTTGGAGCCCATAGCTCAGTGAGTAGGGCGCTAGCCACATACACTGAGGCTAGAGGGTTCGAGCTTGGTCCTGCTAAACAACAATGACAGTTGCAACAACAACAAAAAAAATAGCCAGACATTTTGGCAGGTACCTGTAGTCCAGCTACTTCGGAGCCTGAGGCAAGAGAATTGCTTAAGCCCAAGAGTTTGAGGTTGCTGTGAGCTGTGACGCCATGGCACTCTACCCAGGGCAACATAGTGAGACTCTGTCTCAAAAAAAAAAAAAGAAAAAATTTTCTCAGCTCACCTAAGATCCTCCCATGGCACACCAAAGTGCTGTGGCACACTGGTTGAAAATCACTGCTGTAGTTGTTTGAAGACCAAGGTCTTTCAGCATTTCTGATTGTTAGTAGAGAATTTTGATATCACCAAGTGGGCAACAAATGGCTTTTGTTACCACTGCGAAGAGTTTCAAGAATAGTTTAGTTTTGTGTTTTATTTTCTTTCTTCCCTAGAACCTGGGCCCTTTCCTGGGATTGTGGACATTCTTGGAGCTGGAGGTGGCCTCTTAGAGTACCGAGCTAGTCTGCTGGCTGGGAAGGGCTTTGCTGTGATGGCTCTGGCTTATTATAACTATGAAGACCTCCCCAAGAGCGTGGAGACCCTCCACCTGGAGTATTTTGAAGAAGCTGTCAACTACCTGCGCAATCACCCTCAGGTTAGCTCTTCTTTGAGTTTTATGGGCTTCCTTTCAGGTTTCCTCCTCTTCCAACAGAAGTTGGCTCATTTATCACAGCTCCTTCTTACCCAACATACACTACCTTTTATAGTCACTCTCATAGACATCTTCCACAAATTCTGTATTACTATCATATACTTTCTGCTAGTAAAGATGTTCTTAGTTGTTATTATGAAATTTTAAATTCCAGTATGTTATATTTTTTCATAATGAATCCAAACACATGTAAGAAGCCTTGGTTTGATATGGGAAGTAAAAGGAAAGAGGAAGGGAATTTCTGTCCCTAGAAGGTACCAGATTAAGTGTTTGAATTTAATAGTTCTCACTCCAAATACCTTCAGGTTCTTAATTCTATCCTGAGTACAGAATTAAGATTTTTTTCTTCTATTGAACTTTAAGAGAAGAACATGGCAGTCAGAGAATCTGGATACTAGGTAATGTTTTGAGGGTTCTAGACTTAGTATATCAGGGGATTTGAAGATAAATCTTGCTTATTATATAAGTCAACCAGAGCTCAAAGTTAATAGCACTCTTAAAAAAGGTGATAGGAGAGTTGAGCATGGTGAGCCTATAGTCCCCGCTACTTGGGAGACTAAGGCAGGAGGATCACTTGAGCCCAGGAGTTCAAGACTGTGATGAGCAGTGATTGTGCCTGTGAATAGCCAATGCATCTAGCCTGGGCAACAATCTTGAAAAGAAAAGAAAAAGGTGGTAGGGGACAGGAGAGGTGGCTCATGCCGGTGATCCTACCACTTCGGGAGGCCGAGGTGAGTGGACTGCCTGAGCACAGGAGTTTGAGACCAGTCTGAGAAAAAGTAAGACCCCTTCTTTACTAAAAATAGAACTAGACAGGCGGTGTGGTGGGTGCCTGTAGTCCCAGCTACTCAGGAGGCTGAGGCATGAGGATCACTTGAGCCCAGGAGTTTAAGGTTGCTGTGAGCAAGGATGATACTCTTCCCAGGACAACTGAGTGAGACTGTGTCTCAAAGACAAACAAACAGAAATGTGTTTCTTTTTTCTTTCTCACTGTATCTTTAGGTCTCTGTCAAGAGAATGACAATAAATAAACTCTAGCCCTGCCCTGATGAGGCTCCAGGAGATTTGGATGTGAATGTTTACACTGTGCCTTTCATGAGATGTTTCTTATCCTGGTAGATGGCCTAAGGCCTAAGTGTCTGACATTTGACTGGATGTCCTTCTTAGAGGAAACTTGTTTATATTTGTTTAATGCCCTGTGACTCTTACCAGACCCAGGTCCAGTTTGTTCCTACCAAGATAGCCACTCTATAAGATAGCCCTGACCTGGAAAGAAGTTAGCTGTGTGGGTCAGGTGAGACACAGAAGAGGCAGCAAAATGAAAAACATGAAATAACAGAAGCAGTTTATTACTTACAGGGGTCCCAGAAAGAGGGAACGATCTGGGACATGCACATTCAACGAAGGAGTGGGGGGTGAGAGAGAGAGAGTACCTGTGGGCCAAGTGCTTTATTGGGGCTCAGGGTGTTACTCAAGCAGATTTCTTAGGGGACTGTGGATTGGGCAGTTTTTAGAAATCATGCAGAAGGTAGAGAATTTACTTCCATGACTCTGGTGTTGGTCATTAGGTTTCAATGTGGTCGGCAGCTGTGCAATGAACATCCCCAGTGTCCATCAATCCTGCTGCACTTCACTGGCATGTTTGCTTTTCATGTCTGTAAAAGACTACTTCATACTCCTATCTCCTCTAGACCCTGTAATCCTATGCCCCTCTTACTTTTTTTTTTTTTTCCGAGACGAAGTCTGACTCAGTTGTCCTGGGGTTGAGTATTGAGGCATCATAGCTCAACAACCCTGTAACCCGCACATTCCCCTCATACAGAGGTATGTTGGGTTTTGGGTTGTGGGAAGAGGCTCAAGTGGGTTATATCATGAACCTCCACACACAGGGGGAGTCTTCAGTAGGCCAAAGATGTTGGGGGTACAACTGGGTTTCAATTAACTTAGATAAGGCTTAAAAATAGATGCTGAGGCAGCAACTACATTGAACAAATTTATGTCAAATGCTTCCTTGGACACAGGACAGAGGGAAGAAAGTTTTAAGTTTGTGTGGAAATTGCTAGATTTGGTAGTGAGAAAGTAAGAAGTTCCTACCAAATAGTGTCTGTTGTCATCTAATAAAGTATGAAGAGCTGATGATCACACCATTGCACTACAGCCTGGGTGACAGAGTAAGGCCCCATTCCTACCAAAGAAAAGTATGAAGAGCTAAAAGTGAGGGGGGAAGGCTGAGCATGGTGGCTCACACTGTGGGAGGCCAAGACAGGTAGATTGCCTTAGCTCAGGAGTTGGAGACCAGCCTGAGCAAAGCAAGACCCTGTCTCTACAAATAGAAAAACTAGCTGTGAGTTGTGGCAGGCACCTGTAGTCCCAACTACTTGGGAGACTGAGATAAGAGAATTGTTTCAGCCCTAGAGTTTGAGGTTGCTATGAGCTATGATGCCTTAAGACTCAACCCCAGGGCTACTGAGTGAGATTCTGTGTCAGCAAAGAAAAAAAAAAAAAAGTGAGGGGAATGTGGGGGTTATAGGGTCTACAGGAGATAGAAGGTGTGATGTAGTCTTTTACAAAAGTGAAAAGCAATTATACCAATAAGTGCAGCAGGACTGATGGACACTGGGGATGCTCATTTGAAATTTGTGGTCATGAAATGAAAGTGAGGTCTCTTAGCAAAAATGTATATATATTTTACCTCCACCAATGTTCATTTGCACAAATGCAGCCCTGGAGGAAGTGAATAAGTAGATTTAACCAGAGTTAGCATTTTTCCAGGTCTGTATGATCAAAGTTTGCAATGGAGTGATAACTGATGAAGCATGAAATTTAAGCTGGAGAAGATAGGAAGTGAAAACAGGAGAGAGATATTGATGGTGAAAAAATGGTAGCTGGGGTTGCAAAGAAGTAGACACAGGGGTTACCAGAATGGCTAAACTGAAAGTATTAAAGATGGTGTTTTGAGAGTGGAATGCTTAAAGATGAGATTTTGGACATGATATACTTATTGATAATGACTCAGTGTAGTTATGGTAATGGGACTGGGTGGCTTGGGTGGGACAGAGAAAAAGACCTTGGAAATACAAAATCAAGGAACTGAGCAGCAGAAGTAATTGACAGACTAGACACATGGTTGTCACCAGTGATGGAGAAATTGTGGCAAAGAAGACACGGAGGGGAATGGTAAGTAAATTTCCTAAGCCTGCAAACTGGGTAGATGGTAGAAGCCACGTTCAAGCTCATCTGACTTCCAAGGGTGGATACCATTCATCATACTCCCTGTTGTCTCATTCTTCTTCTTGTGTCCCTGTCCCTTTTGCAGGTCAAGGGTCCAGGAGTCGGGCTGCTTGGAATTTCCAAAGGGGGTGAACTATGCCTTTCCATGGCCTCTTTCCTGAAGGGCATCACAGCTGCAGTCATAATCAATAGCTCTGTGGCCAATGTTGGGGGAACCTTATACTACAAGGATGAGACCCTGCCCCCTATTGGTGTCAACAAAAATCGAATCAAGATGACCAAGGATGGCTTTGCAGACATTGTGGATGCCCTGAACAGCCCTCTGGAAGGACCTGACAAGAAAAGTTTCATTCCTGTGGAAAGGGCTGAGAGTACCTTCCTGTTCCTTGTAGGTCAGGATGACCGTAACTGGAAGAGTGAGTTCTATGCTCATGAGGCCTCCAAACGCTTACAGGCTCACGGGAAGAAAAAGCCCCAGATCATCTGTTACCCAGGGGCAGGGCACTATATTGAACCTCCTTACTTCCCCTTATGCCGGGCTTCCCTGCATACTTTGGTGGGAAGTCCTGTCATGTGGGGAGGGGAGCCCAGGGCTCATGCCATGGCCCAGGTGGATGCCTGGGAGCAACTCCAGACTTTCTTCCACAAACACTTGGGTGGCAAAGAGTTCAGGGAACTCTCTTGAAAATACAATTCATTATTTGAAGGTCTGTAGGTTAAGTTTAATATAGTCTAAGAACATACTTAGATCACGTAAATGTGTTATAACCTCTTGAAGTTTTTAGTATTTTCTTTTAAAATAGTATTACTATTTCTATTTAGTATTTTCTTTTAAAATAGTATTACTATTACTATTAGTTTACACACAAAAATGATATCCAGAATGAAAAGGGAGCCATATGTATAAGCACCTTTGTTAAACTAAGACGTGAAAAAGCCTCCTTCTCCTTCAATACTTGGATTTTTGTCACTACCATCATTCTCATTTCCAAAAGTAACCTTTGTGATGATTTTGATTTTTTTGAAATGTTATTCTTTAACATGTATAAATAAACTAAATAACAAAGCTTTTTTGTGCTTAATATCGTTTTACTAAGAATATCGATCTTATAAAACAAATAAGTGTTAGAAAAAAAGTACCTTTTACTTGACACAAACCTTAGGCCACGGCAGCACCTGGAATTAACCAAAGGTTTTATTCCAGGGTGGAAAAAAGAATTTCAAGAAGAAAACAGTGCTCCCAGGTCACCTATTTTACTTTTTTTTTTTTTTTGAGACAGAGCCTCAAGTTGTCACCCTGGAGAGAGTGCTGTGGCATCACAGCTCACAGCAACCTCCAATTCCTGGGCTCAAGCAAGTCTCTTGCCTCCGCCTCCCACATAGTTGGGACTACAGGCGCTCGCCACAACGCCCGGCCATTTCTTGGTTGCAGCCGCCATTGTTGTTTGGTGGGCCCAGGCTGGATTCGAACCCACCAGCCTAGGTGTACATGGCTGGCGCCTTAGCCCGTTGAGCCACAGGCGCCGAGCCTCACCTATTTTACTTAATCCCACAACCATTCTGTGAGTCAAGTAAAAGAATGTCTGCAAGTAAAAATACGTGTGCAAGTATCCACCACATTTTTTTGTGTGTGTGTGACAAAGCCTCACTCTGTTGCCCGGGCTAGAGTGGTATGGTGTCAGCCTAGCTCACAGCAACCTCAGATTCCTAGGTTTAGGTGATCTTCCTGCCTTAGCCTCCGGAGTCGTGGACTGTAGGTGGTTGCCAAATGCCCAGCTAATTTTTCTTTTTCTTTCTTTCTTTTTTTTTTGAGACAGAGTCTAACCATGTTGCCCTCGGTAGGGTGCAATGGCATCCCTGCTCACAGCAACCTCCACCTCTTGGGCTTAAGTGATTCTCTTCCCTCAGCCTCTCAAGTAGCTGGGACTACAGGTGACCACACAACGTCTGGCTATTTTTTTGTTGCAGTTGTCATTGTTTAGCCTGGGCCGAGGTTGAACTTGCAACCCTGGGTGCATGTGCCTGTGACATAACCACTGGGCAATGGGCGCCGAGCCGCCTAGCTAATTTTTCTATTTTTATGGAGACATTCTTGCTTTGATCAAACCGGTCTTGAAATGTTATGTAAAATTTCTATTGGGTGGTTGGTGACACACAGTGTAAACCTGTTTTTGAAATGTTATAAAATAGACAAGGCTACCAGCTCTCTTGGTGGCAAGTAGCAAAATAACACACCATCAATCAATAATCACATGAATGCATTGTAAAACTTGATTATTTTTCTCACAACACCTACAAATTTACTGATTAACAAATACACATTCTTCTTTGTTTTTAACTTGCCTGTAAATAACTATGATGAAAAACATGTTGTCAACAATCTTGCCCATATCCTGATAAGGTTACAGTGCAGCTAGGGATGAAGGTGGTTTGAATGCCTGCTCTGAACTTTGAACAAGCTGGAGGCAGCTACTTAATCTTTAACCAACACAAGATGGAAATTCCTAAAGCATACTCAGAGCTTGTGTGCAAGTTTCGGGCCTCCTGACCAACCTAAGATCATAGGAGTTTTATTATTTTTTTTTCTTTTTTTTTTTTTTTTTTGAGACAGAGCCACAAGCTGTCACCCTGGATAGAGTGCCTTGGCATCACAGCTCACAGCAACCTCCAATTCCTGGGCTCAAGCGAGTCTCTTGCCTCTACCTCCCAAGTAGCTAGGACTACAGGCGCCCACCACAACACCCAGCCATTGATCATAGGAGTTTTGATTCCAACATTCTCTGGTCTTTTTGGTCTTTTTTGGAGTTCTTCACCAGTCTCTCCTAAATTGTGTTAGTTAAGATTTTTCACTCTCAGCCTGATAGCTCACTCTCATCCTGATTCAGGCACAGACTTACAGGCTTCTCGCTTATATTGGACTCTTTTTTTTTTTTTTTTTTTTGAGACAGAGCCTTAAGTTGTCACCCTGGATAGAGTGCCATGGCATCACAGCTCACAGCAACCTCCAATTCCTGGGCTCAAGCGAGTGTCCTGCCTCTGCCTCCCAAGTAGCTGGGACTACAGGTGCCCGCCACAACCTCTGGCCATTTTTTGGTTGCAGCCATCGTTGTTTGGCGGGCCCAGGCTGGATTCGAACCTGCCAGCTCAGGTGTATGCGGCTGGCGCCTTAGCCCGTTGAGCCACAGGCACCGAGCCTATGTTGGACTCTTAACTTCAAATGATCCTCCTGCTTCAGCCTCCTTGTGTGCTAGATTACAGGTATAAGCCACTGCACTCAGCCTTATCCATGACATTTTACGGCAAAAATAATCTGCCAGAATCAGTGATGGCTGCTATTAATAGCCATTCAGCCAAAGATAAACAAGAAAGACAAAATTAATCTAAATTGTCTCTCCCTAACAATGAAAATTTAGATATTTCTATATTGAGCATTAGAAACCAGCAAGGTTGTTTTACATAATTAAGTAGCAAGGCTTAGATATTTATAGTTCCATTCTATGGGTCATAACATTAAACTTTTTATAGTCTAGGCTCGGCACCAGTAGCTCAGTGAGTACAGCGCCGGCCACATACACTGAGGCTGGCAGGTTTGAGCCCAGCCCCTGCCTGCTAAACAACAATGGCAAATGCAACCAAAAAATAGCTGGGCGTTGTGGTGGGCACCTAGAATCCCAGCTACTTGGGAGGCTGAGGCAAGAGAATTGCTTAAGCCCAAGAGTTTGAGGTTGCTGTGAGCTATGATGCCATAGCACTCTACTGAGGGCAACATAGTGAAACTATCTCAAAAACAAAAACAAAAAACAAAAAACAAAAACTTTTATAGTCCAGATGTCTTCAAGAAAATTTATAGCTGACATGGTGGCTCACACCTGTAATCCTAGCACTCTGGGAGGCCAAGGTGAGTGAATTGCTTGAGCTCAGGAGTTCAAGACCAGCCTGAGCAAAAAGCAAGACCCCAACTCTACTAAAAATAGAAAAACTGGTGGGTTGTTGTGGCCAGCACCTGTAGTCCCAGCTACTTGGGAGGCTGAGGGAACAGGATCACTTGAGCCCAGGAATCTGAGTTTCCTATGAACTAAGATGCCATGCCACTCAAAAAATATATATATATTTATAAATAAAATTTCAAGTACACAAAGAGAACAGTAGGATTAGTAACATGTAAATGTAGTAACCAGGTCCTTTTTTCCCCCTTAAAATGGATCATGATTTATATCATGGGTATCTCCAATTTCCCCTGGTTGAATCACTGAATTTTCTAAATTGCTACATTCTTGAGCATTCTGCCTCAGATGCAGATAGCACCTTTAGATGCACCTAAAGTAAAATATCTTGGGGGAAAAAAACCTCCTTACTAACTCTGCCAACTAGCAGTTTATGGACTCTGGCTCTGTGTAGTCAGCAGTGAAGAAGAAACCAATTAAGAGCTAAAAATCAAAAGGCTAAGGAAGAACATAAAAGTGTTTTTTCTACATGAAAAAAATGTAATTAATAGTCTTCTGTCTCCACAAACACCTGTGGACTCATGAATGTGACAGTGGATAGGTGGCTTGCTTTCTTTGCCTTCCTGATTACACCTTCAGAAGCACACAGGCAAGAAAGCCATTTTAACTAATACTCTCCAAGGTAATTTCTTCACTAGGGCACAATAAGGAGAGAGCTTCAGAACAGAAATGAAAGGTTTTTAGGACTGTGGATGACCATATCCTCTGTAGACTTACTTGTCCTTCCAGAGGACTACAACAAGAGCCCCTTCATTAATTCCTTCTGACATAAGGCAGAGGTATAAATAAGAAGGCACTACCTACTGCTGGGCGCAGTGGCTCACACCTGTAAACTCTGGGAGGCTTGGGGTCAAGAGTTGGAGACCAGCCTGAGCAAGAGTGAGACCCAGTCTCTAAAAATAAATAAAAAATAGCTAGGTGTTGTGTATGTGTGGGGAGGTTTGCAGTCCCAGCTACCTGGGAGACTGAGGCAAGAGGATAGCTTGAGCCCAAGAGTTTGAGATTGCTGTGAGCTGTAATGCCACAGCACTGGCACTCAACCCTAGGGCAACTGAGACTGTCTCAAAAAAAAAAAAAAAAAAAAAGCATTACCTTTTAGTATGAAGATGAAACAGTAGAATAAAAGTATATTAAAATTTTTAGACACAACAAATTTGACAGCTTTATTGAGCAAAGATCAATTCATGAATCAGAAATCACTTTGAACTACAACAGAGGTTCAGAAAGTTTTGCCCAGCAATTTGAGCAGTGAGCTTTTATAGACTGGATATGGACATAGGTGCAAAGTAGAGAAATCACCTAATTGACTACAGCTAGACATCTGCCTTATTTGGACATAGTCTGATCAGTGGGTTCCCTGTGATTGGCTAAAGCTTGGCTGTTTGTGATTGGCTGAACCAGCTATTTGCAACAAAAAGTATACCACACAGGTTTTGGTTTGTTTACATAGGAAGGTTGCAGTGTTTAAAGTAGAGACAACCTGAGGCTAATAAGCTTTTTGTTTATTTCATTTAAGAGTGCCATAGGGACATTTACTTAATGAGGATGGAAGAAACCCTATCCAATTTAGAGGAGGGTTGGGAAGGACTTAACATTTCACATGGGACTTGAGGACTAAATAAGATTGAAAATTTAGGATTTATGGAATTCTCGAAGGTAATATATGTTCATTGCAAAAGAATTAGAAAATTCTAAAAACTATAAAGAACTTAAACAGTTACTTATGCTTTAGTGACTTGCTTTCAAAATGTTTTATATGGAAATGGGGCTAGGGAGTAACTTTATAATGAAGAAAGGTGACAGTCACTAACTTAGCCCCCTGATCAAGGTTGACATCATTAATAAGTCATGTTGATATAATGTCCTAAAAATGGTACTTCACATCTGGAGTCTTCTCAAAACTCAACCCTAGTCTACTCGTGAGAAAAACAGGAAACTAGGTGCTGGGCATATAGAAACTCACTCTAGTATTTTATAACTTTTCTATAAATCTGAAACTTTTAAAATAAAAAACTTTATTTAGGGGCAGCGCCTGTGGCTCAGTGAGTGGGGCGCCGGACCCATATGCCAGAGGTGGCGGGTTCAAACCCAGCCCCAGGCTGTTGGCGACCATCAGGCCCTCCCTAAAAAAAGGTCACAATAAAGCCAATAAATACAGCCACGACACTCAAGCCTCACCACACCGCCGCCCCAGCCAGTGCAAGACTCCAGCTATACCCCGCCCTCTTTACCTTCCCACGACCGCGTACCAGCCGATAGCTGGAACTTCAAACCTGTCTGTCAGCAAACAACGCGCTCCCTTATCCCGCCCCTTCCTCCCCCTGTTCACTTGTAAGCTTTAAAAACTGGCTTTCCGCCGCCAATAAACGAGACCTTGACAAGAAACCTGCTTGGTCTCGTTCTCTCTTTCTCACCCATTCCTTTTCAGGCTCGGTCCCCCTCGTCCCCACGAATAACCGCGTCCCGCGGGTCGGGACAGCGCTGTGGCTGGGATCACTCCTTAAGTGGCTGTCCACTTTCCCAGTGTGCCAAAACCGGTCTCACCCTATGCCCCTGAGGGCTAAGGCTGCAAGGCGTCTCAATCCCCACCTTTAGGCTGCTCAGTCACTAGATTACTCACTCCCACCCGATGCCTGTTATGCGACCCTGAGGGTGGAGCTTGCCAGGGCAGTTCTCCCACAATGGCTCCACACAGCCCACTACCAAACACTGTCAGCTGTGTCTGGCTTGGTGGCCCAGTCTGGGACCCCAGACAACACTCAAAAACCCCCACACTCCTGCCAAAGTTCTCCCAAGGCAGTTCAACCGAGTGCCAAGTGCAAAAGAAACCCAAACAGCTCACAGGCAAGGCCTTTCCAGCCTGCAGTCCCCCTTTTGCCCCACCCACAGCTGCCGGCAGGATCAGACCGAACGAACAGATGCAACTACTTGCCCAATCTCTGCCGCTTTTGCCTTCCTCAGGGTGTCCAGAAGCCTCACGCTGTCTCCCTGTGTACCCAAAGGGAAGTTTCTGGGCAGATCCCGCTTGCCAGAGATGCCTGAAGTCCTTTCTCCCCAGTCTCACCGTGCCCAGCCGCAAGGAATCTGTTACTCGGCCGCCATCTTGCCACTCCTCTGAGTCTTCTAATTTCTTTTTAAGATTGTTTTGCGTGCTCTTGGCCCTTTCATTTCCATATGAATTTTAGGATCAGGTTATCAATTTCATCTGAACCCTTTTGATAAGGATTGCAATAAATTTATAACTTGATTTGGGGAGCATTACCATTTTTGCAATATAAGTCTTTCATGTTTTGTTATGCACAAACCTGAGTTCTAATTATTTTTATCTAACAAGGAGATTAAGGCAGACATCCAAAATGGATCAAACTGAGTTATTTGCCAAATATTTATTTCATTTTTGAGCTGTGGGGTTAATGTTTCCTTTGTTAAAGTAGAAAAAGAGAAAAATGACAAGATTAGTATAAATTGGTAGGATCTACCAATAATCAAAGCCAGACCTCATTAGGAAAAGTCACATTTTGTATATGCTTTTCAAAGACATGTTCCCATTTAAGAAATCTTAATATAATATATAATAATCTAAATATCTCCTAATTTGTCTTATAGAACAGAAAAATTATGGTTTTTTTTGCGAAATAGTCTCTTAAAAAATCATTTGAATAGCAGAAAGGAAATTTAATAAATGTATAAGTCAACTGCTTATTGACTTAAGAAAACTGAAGTCCTCCCACCTTCTCCAAAGTCTGATATTTTTACTGACAGGATCACAAACCCTGGAATAAATTGTACTAATTTCTTCTATCTTATGTTATTGACAAACTTCAATTCTCACTTCTCTGCTCCCTTAAATGTCAAGCAGTTTAATATTACGTTGTAACAATGATGTTACCATAGAGCATGTAAGTAAATAACATGTAACACTTGTTGCCAGTGGTGATGTTAATAATTATAGGAGTAGAATGAGAGCAGGTTGTTGTTTAGTAATAGCTCTTAGAATAGTTTCTGAGTTCCTTGTGTTAAGAGTTTGTCATGTTAGTGGTCATGGTGTTGCAATCCATTATCTCACGGAGAATTCATGACTTCAGCTATGGTAACTAGTCATAATATTTAATGTAGCTCCCTTGAACTACTTGAACATTTAATAAAAGTTTGTCTAAGGCATTCTACCAAGAGTTACCCAGGGAAACTCAGGATCTCTGTGTATATAATTTAGGGAATTGAATATGTTCTACTTTCTTTTATAGCTCCTTTGGCTACTCTATATAAATATTAGTAACATTTGCACATTGGAAGTGAATATTTTTCTTTTTTTCCTTTTTATAGAATCTTTTAAAACTTTATTGTATATATGTAAGATGCATAGCATGATGTTATTATATATGTTTAGTGAAATGTTACTATAACCAAGCACATTGACAGTTTGATCATTTTATATAATTACTCATTTTTTTGTGACAAGAATACTTCATCTATTCTTTAAGCAAAACTTATGAATACAATACAATCTTATAGCCTTCATGTTGTTTATTAGATCTGTACACTTTTCTATCCTAAATATCTGCTGCTTTAAAAAGAATTTCAGATTGATATGAGGGTACAAATATTTAGGTTACATTGTTTTCATTTCTGAGGTAAATTTTAAGTTGTAGTTGAGCCCTTCATTCAGGGAGTGTGCTGGACGCCCTCACATTGGAAGTCAATATTTTTCTATTTGTCAGTCTATATCTTACATCTTCTACAAAATCTTCTTCCTTCCTTTTCCTTCTTTCTCCTTCCCTTCCTCCCTTTCTTCTTTCCTTTCTTCCATTAATTCTTTCATTTACTAATGCCATCATTTTTATTAAATAGCTACTAAGTGCCAGGCACTATTGCAGGTATTAGAAATAAGCAATTAAAAAAGAGGCTAGGTTCCTACTGTTTTGGAGCTTAACTTCTGGTGAGGGAAGAAAGAAAACTAACAGATTAGATGATCTGTTAGTTAGCTTTGAGACAAGAAAGCAAGGAAATGTGATAGATTGGGAAGTGGGATTACCTTAGCTAGATAGGGAGATCAGGGAAGGCTTCTCTGAGGAGGTGGTAAGCAAGCTGAGATATGAATGATAAGTAACCAGCCTTGTAGAGCAATGAGGGTAAGCCTTCTAGGCACAGGAAACAGTAAATGTAAAATATTTGAAGCAGCTTAAAATAGTAGCACAACACAGAAAAAAAAATCCCTAACAAGATTAAAGTGGAATGAGGGAAAATGAGAGAAAGAGAGAACCGGAGAAAATTGTAATACATATATACAAACTGTCAAGGTTATTAATGTTGAGTAATAAGGTAAGTACCATGTGCTAACTGATTGCACTACTGGAGCTCCTTAAAGTTGAGCTGTAAATTTGGGTCCTATTTTCCTGGAAGTCAAAGGGAAAAGGGAAATGTGATCAATAAAAGCATCCCAATTTCTCGAGGGAGGGAATATATATATATATATTTCCCCCCCGCCCCCGGACTCAGGATTGAAATACATTTCTTGCATGCATCTTTCTACACAGATCTTAAAGTGATTGTATTAGTGTGGTAGGTGCCTCTCCCCACACATGTCCAAATCTTAATACCTGGAACCTGTGACTATGCTACTTTGTGTGCAAAAGGTGCTTCACAGATGTGGTTAAGGATCTTTAAGAGGGAGATTATCCTGGTTTTTTCTTTTTTTGGGGGGGGTGGGCCCAGTTTAATCATATGAGTCCTTAAAAGCCAAGAATTTTTCCAAGCTAGAATCAGAGGAAGATGTGGCATTAGAAGTATAGTCAGTAAGATGCAATATTGCTGGCTTTGGAGATGCAGGAAGAGGGCCACTAGCCAAGGAATGTAGGTAGCCTTTTGAAGCTAGAAAAGAAATCAGATTCTCAAGGGATCCTCCTGCCTTGACCTCCCAAAGTCTCATGAGCCATTTTGAGTTTTTTGTTGGGCAGGACAGGATGAACTAGTTGCTAAATCTACCTCTACCTCTACCTCTAAGCAATGAAATGAATCGACCTGCTGTATTACAGATAGTTATTGGCTATCAATCAAATTAATTTTAGAGATCATCTTCCTCAAATATTGGGCTAGTATTCGGAAAGTCGAAATTCTTCCCCACAGCTGCTAGAGAACAGGGCTTCGGACCACAGAAGCCTTGAAGCCTTCGTACTTCAGGTCCACACATTTATTAGCATACAGCTGGAGCCTGTATTTCTAGCGTCTACTGCATGGTCCCACAGAGATTTGTGGCAAAACACATTCCTGGTCATTTGGTCCATCAGGAGTCTTTTCAGCCCTCTCCGGTGAAGACAGACACCTCCCCCAGCCCTCTCCTGTCTTCCTGGGCCAGCTCCGCACCACCAGCGCCAGGCTTGCAGCCCCAGCTCCGGAGCGAGAATGCTGGTGTGGGCATCCCTTCAGTGCCGTGGTATTACTGTTATAAAGCTTTAATTTCGTCTAACACGTGGCTGCTTCCCTGTGCGGGGGACAGGATTCTCAGGTCAGCCCCCGAGAGCAGCTGCCCGCCGGGGCGCCTGGGACGCCGGGGCACGCGGGCGCCGTTGGGGGGCCGGCGCCTCCCCGCCAGCCAGGGGCCGGGAGAAGGGGCTTCGCGCCCGCCGGCGCCATTTGTCCCTGCGCGGCCCCCGTCCACCTCCCTGCGGCTGCTCTGCGGACCGAAAAGTTTCTCCAGGTGCCGCATTCCGGCTTGGGCAATAACCGGCGCGAACTGTGCGTGCCCGTCGGACGCCAGCCCGCCGGCCGGCCGGAGTGAGTGGCCGCTGGGGTCGCAGCGCAGGGCCGGCCCCGCGGAGGGTGCGGCCCGCCCGGGGCGGTCGCCGGCCGGGCCGTTGCTATAGTAACCGCGGGGCAAACAGGCCCCTGGGCCTCCCGCTGCGGGTCGGCTGGCGGCCCCGGCGGTGGAGGGACCGGGCCCCCGCGGGCGCCCCCTAGTGTCTGCTGGGGCAGAGCCGTTGGGACCCCACTCCCCCCGGTTCCGGTGTTTGGGGTGCTCCCTGGCCGTCCCCATTCATCTACACCGGTCTCACCTCCACCCCCATCTTGGGACCTGAAGCTTTCTGAAAGTTTGAAGGGAGTTTGCTCTAGGGTAAGTATGCGGGAAAAGTAAAACATCCTTGGAAATTCTAAAGTTGCGTTTTGTCCATTCTCTCCCTGTAATGTAGAGCCTGGCACCAAGTAGGACCTTATTATATGGTAGTTTTCTCACAGCACTTAATATAGTCCTTCGCACACAACGGGTGCACATGGAAGACGCAGGATGACATGGGAGCAGCCCCTTCTGGCTCCGTGGGCAGGTGATTTAAGCACTCTGATTCAGTTTCTTAAATACAGATTATAATTTCTTACAGAGTTGTGGGTTTGAATGAGTTTATATACATGAAACGTCTGTGTAAGGTAAATGTAAAGCACTTGAGAGTGAGTTATAAGGCCTGTTCACGATCTAAAACTGGTCCTATAGTCCTGGTCCCTCATTACTAGCTGAGGAGGACCTTCTTTTCCGTCTGACCAGTAACAATTCGAATATTCACTCACTCAGAAAATAGACTGGTCACAGAGGAGGGCTCTGTGAATAGAAAGAAACATGAACAGGTTTTGAACCTAAATTTTCTCTCCTTGTTCTCCAGGTCTGTGCCTTCTAATTGTGACCCATATGCAGATACATCACACGTTAAAGTTTTCAGCCCATGTAAACCTCTAGTGTTCTATCTCCATGAATTATACCATCCTCTGTGTAGTTTCCAAGCTTGAAATCTTGGCCTCATCCTTGACAACACTCCCGCCACATAATCATCAAGTTTTGTCCAATTTGTCTTCAAACAAAATCTTAAATCCACTCACTTATTTCTGTTCCTACTACTATACCCTAGACCAGTATTTTTCAACCTTTCTTATCTCACTGCACACTTGAACCTATAATTAAACTTCTATGGCACACTTAAATTATGTTGATCAAAAAACTAACAAAAAAAGAATATGTTTCCTGTGCTTTGACTGTCTTTCAGAAATAATTCAATCAATGCTCTTTCAAAATTTTTGCAGCACGCCTAAGATCCTCTTGCAGCAACACCAGTTGAAAATCACTGCCCTAGACCAAACTACCGTTACCTCTTGCCCAATCTCCTGTGATAGCATCCTAACTGGTCTAAAGGTGTTCATTCTATCCTTTCAATATTCCCATCCATCCTTTGCACTGCAGCAGAAGTGATGTTTTAACAATTAAAATTTGATTATGCTACTCATGCCCTCCCAGCCCCCAGCTTAAAATCCATCATGGCTTTTCATTATTCTTGGGATAAAGACATAACTCTAATGTGGCCTAAAATTTGGGTAACCATAACTTTATCATCCAGATGAAAATGTTTTTTAGAATAAAAGGGAATGTTATTATTTATACAGGGACAAAAGGTTTAACCTGGGACTGCCCTTCAGACACATAGAGGTATATAGATACTCTACATTGGCTCTTTTTCAGTTTTTTGTCACCATTTCCCCTCCTGCTGCAGGGCTTTTACATCTGCTCTTCTCCCTACCAACTATGCTCTCCCCTCTTCTCTTTAGTCTGGTTAGCTCTTGCTCATGCTTCACATTCAGATCAAACGTTTCCTCAGGGAAACTGCCTCTGACTACTCTTGTCTAGGGCAAACCTCCTTAATGTAGGCTCTTCTGGCACCAGTTGTTTCTCCTTAATAGCACTTGTCACAATTGCAATTTAAAATTTGGCACATAGTATGTAATCAATAAATATTTAAGTGTTTGAATTAGAAATATTTTTCCACGTCCTTAAATAGTCTCTGAAAATAATCACATAGTGATTAAGAGCACAGACTCTAGCAGCCAAACAGGTGTGAATTCCAGCTCTGCCACAATTCCTTATCTGAAACTTGTGGGGTTATTTGTGCTTTAAAATTCAGAATTTTTTAGTTTATAGAAAGATAACATGGTATAGATACTTCTAGTGGGGCCTAGGGAAGCAACCTGTCAGCAAACACATTAACTTTTCTTTAATAAAATACATTCACTCTGAGTGGGATAAAGACAACATATAGTTTTATGTCTGTTCAGGTCAGGCTTTTCCAACAAATGGGTGCAACAAATTTTTATAAAACACTTGGTTTTCTGAGCATTTGGATTTTAGGATTTTATTTTATTTTTTATTTTTTAATTTTTTTTGACTTTTTAGCTGCGTACATTAGTGCAATCAAGGGGTACAATGTGCTGGTTTCATATGCAATCTGAAATGTTTTCATCAAACTGTTTAACATACCCTTCATGGCATTTTCTTGGTTATTGTATGAAGACATTTGTATTCTGCACTTGGTAAGTTTGCCTGTACCCTTCTAAGATGCACCATAGGTGTGGCCCCACCAATTACCCTTCCTACACCCCATCCTTCCCTCCCTTGCCCCTTTCCCCATATTCTTGTGGATTTTAGGATTTTAAATGAGGATATAGGACTCTGTCTCAGTGTAACCTTGAGTCAATCACTTTACTTCTCTGGCCTCAGATCCCTAAGCTATAAAATGGAGGTGTTACTAGCACCTACATATCTCACAGGTTCCATGTCACATTGTTAGGAGGAGTGAATGAGTAATAACACGTTAACTGCATAGAACTGAATGGTCCTTAGTGCTGTTTAAGAGTCAGCTCTTATACAGATTTTATTAGGTCTATAATAATCTACAATATGGATGAAACAATTTATTTGAAATTTACTTATTGTTGTATATTTATACCATTTCAAGCATAAAACGTAGAACTGAAAGTCTTTATAGTTAAATATTTTCACTAAATTTTTGACTTAAGATTAATTCCTAAAAATGAAATTACATAGTCAAAGGGCAGGAACTTTGTGAATGTTCATGAAGCATATTGAAATATATTGTCATACTGTTCTTCTGAACAATTATACCACTTTACAATCCCACCATCCATTTTGTGACACTCATATTAGCATTGTTATTTCACAGATAATCTTACCTCCTTTAACTCATACTTGTCATTATGAATGAGTTTAAGTGTTAAAAAAATACTGTTAGCTATTAGATATTTCTTTTCTGTGAATTGTCTGCACAGGCTTTTTGATGTTTTTTCTATTAGAGTCTCAATTTTTTCTTATCAATTGTTGAATTGTTTGATTTCTGTCTTCCTCAGCCCAGCTAGTAGCCAATATGCTTGGCTTTGGCTGGAATTAATCAGATAAGCTATCCCTGGAGCCTGAGACAAGTTGTTACTTGTCTGAAGGCCACAGAGAATGGTAGAAAACAGTGTTTCAGAGGCTAGATCTTCAAGAAAATCTGGACTCAAGAGGAGGCCTGATTGCATGTTTATCTGACTCTTCAGTTAAACAGGGCTCAGAAGAAAGAGGGCATCCACATAGGAGGCAGAGGGCCAAGGCCGATGATGAGAGGCAGAGAAATCCTCAAAGCTGGGAGAAAGAAGCTGTCACCTTTTTTCTCCTCCTCCTCCTCCCTTCTTTTTTTTTGGTAGAAACATTGCAGTTTCTTGTATGGAGGGAAAGGGATTTACTAGGGCATTGTCTTGGGCACACACTGATTTGTGTGAACTCTTTTATTCTTTTTTTTTTTTTGAGACAGTCTCACTCTGTTGCCTGGGCTAGAGTATAGTGGTGTCATCCGTCATAGCTCACTGTAATGTCACCTCCTGGGCTCAAGTGATTATCCTGCCTCAGCCTCTCAAGTAGCTGGAATCACAGGTGTGCACTGTTACACCTGATTAATTTTTTTTCTTTTTTTTTTGCAGGGACAGGGGCTCACTATGTGTTGTTCAGGCTTGATTTGTGTGCATTCTTGACACAGTAAAGATATTAGCCCTTTGCTTATCATATGGGGCATTTCTTCCCCCACAGTTGCTTTGCATTTAATTTATGATGGCTTTTGATTTATGCAAATTAAAACAATTATTGTTGTCTACCAGTTAACCTTTGCTTTATAATTCATTGTTTTTATGCTTAGAAAGTCTTTCTCATGTAGAGACCACTTAACTATCTACATTTTCTGTGAAAGTGTTATTTTATAATGCCAGCAACCTAAGAGGTCAAGAAAGTAAGTAAAAGAGAGTTGAGTAGGTATGAATTCTAATAAAAAACTGAAAAGATGTCTATAGAAGAGTGATACTCATGTCCTCTTAGTATCTCCTTGAAGACAGAAGAAGAGATTGTGGTAAGAGATATCAGGAAGGCTGTTTCTAACAGTTGTCTGTTATACATTGTGAAGTTGTAGAATCTTATTCTAACAGACTGATGGCAGTGTCCTTCTGAAAGACAAGATGTGATCTGTAGACATAATTTCTACTTGGAATCATCCTATGATACTATGAATTATTTCAAGCACCCATAGTTGTTAGATACTGAGAAATAACTTACTTGATTTTAAAAAGATAATTAAAAAATGGGAAATATGATGTAAAATTAATTGCTGACTTTCTTGGCATTGATAAATTGGTATGTCTTAAAATGTGTTTTAGACAGAATTTCCCTTCCTGCAGATCTCCAATGTATGTTATTGAGGCTAATTGTGTTTTGTTTGGATTTGTCTTAGGGGTCTGGAATGTGAAGAATGGATGCCATATTGTTAAACTGTATTAATATATCTTTTCTCAGTTTATTAGCTAAAATAAATTGCAGCGTGATAAGAAACTAATCACCTCACAAATCCCTGCAGTTTTATTGACCTGAAGTTGTTTTATTTAAGAAAAGCTTACAAGGTGAGGGGCAGAAATTTTAATAAATATAATGTCCTTTTTACATATAATTGACTAATTATCTTTCTTAATAACCACTGACTTGTCAGTTTGAATATCGATGGGGATATTGTATTATATTAGGAATAAAGTAAGAAAAAAATTTCTATTCATAAAGATAATTGATTTAGGAATACTTTTACTGATTGCCTTATTTTTTATCAAGTTATTTACTAAACAATAATAACTATTATAAACATTCATTCAATGAATATTTATTGGGTGCTTCTGATATTACAGGCAGAGTTCTAGAATATTGCATGGTATCTTTGCTTTTACATTGCATTTGTAAACGTTGGCTTGTGATTTGGTATTCTTAACACGAGCTGATGGTTATTTAGAAAAACTGGTCATTTGGACTCACACATATTAATTCAGGGACTTATAAAAAAGCCTTATATGAAATTTTCACCCAGTCTCCAAGGTTGAGAGGTTGGTAATTGAAAGTTCTACTCTGTTACTTTGTCGTTATCACGGTGGAATGCTCCTCTGCAGTAACAGAGCTCACTGGGAGAGAATCCATTTACTGTTTACCAAAGGCAGCACATCTGAGGCTCAGGTTCTTATACTTGAATTCTTTCAAGTTTGTTTGCTGTTAGCAAATCTAACATAGAGGCTCTTATATCTACTCTATGGAGCTCAGCTTCCAAACAGCCGAGATATTGGGAAGAAAGCAAATATTTATCCTTGGATATTGTTCATGGAAATCCAATTAATTTTCCTCTCAGTCTTTCTTATTTTGGTGTTCAGTTTATGGCAATAATTTAATAGTTTTCATATTGGTTATTAAGAAAGTAAACACCAGTGTCCAGCAGTGATTTTTAGATTACCTTTTTTATTGCTTTTCTGTCGTATCTCTTTGATGATATATACACTTAGCTTATTATAATGTATACACTTAGCTTCTTTTTATAGTTGTACTTCACTGTTTTTATTGGGCTATAATTTACACATCATACAATTTACCACTTGAAAGTGTACAATAATTGTGCAAATATCACCACTATTTAATTCCAGAACATTTCATCACACCAAAAAAGGAACCCCATACCCTTTAGCAGTCACGCTTTGTTCTCCACTTCTCCTACCTGCCACCTCCAGTCCCTGGCAAACATAAATTGACTTTCTCTCTCTATAGCTTTGTCTATTAAGGACATTTCATATACATGGAATCATATACTATGTGGCCTTTTGCATCTGGTTTCTTTCATTTAGCATGATATTTTCAAAGTTGATTTCTGTCACCGTATCAGTAATTCAGTCCTTTTTCTGACCAAATAAAATTCCATTGTATGGTACATTTTGCTAATCCATTTATCGATTGATGGACATTTGGTTTATTTCCTTTTTTGAATATTATTGATAATGTTGCTATAAGTATTTGTTTGCAAATTTTTGTGTGAACGTATATTTCTAGTTCTCATGAATTCTGTAGGAGCAGAATTGCTGGGCATATGAATGGCAATTCTGCTTAACATTTTGAAGAATTGCTAAACTGTTTTCCAAAGTGGCTATACCATTTTATATTCCCAACAGCAATGTATGAGGCTGCTCATATTTCCACATCCTCACCAAAACTTGTTATTGTCTTTTTGATTATAGCCATCTTAGTTTGTATGTATAACATCTTATTATGGTTTGATTTATATTTTCTCAATAACTAATCATGTAGATATCTTTTCATTTATTAATTGGCAGCTTGTGAATATTCTATGGAGAAATACTTATTCAGATCCTTTGTCTATTTTTATTTGAGTTTTCTCAGTTGTAAGAGTTCTTTATGAATTCTGGATACTAGACCCTTGTCAGATACTTGGTTTGAAAATATTTTCTTCCATTGTGTGCTTTAAAAAAACTTCCTGGGTAGTATCTTTTGAACCTCAAAAGTTTTTAATTTTATGAAGTCTCATATGTTTTTTCTTTGGTTAGTTGCCTTTAGATGCTATATCTAATAAAACTATCGTCTAATATATGTTCATTAAGATTTACGCCTATGTTTTCTTATAAGAGTTTTGTGATTTTGGCTCTTACATTTAGGTATTTGATCTATTTTGTGTTAGTTTTTGTATATGATGTGAGGTAGATATCCAAATTCACTCTTTTGCATGGAGATAGCTATGTGTCCTTGCTCCATTTGTTATATGCTTCGCTTTACTCAGTAAAGTCAACTTGTAGGTCATGTTTCAGGGGAAAAACATTTGGCTGATTCCTTGTCACCCTGTTTAGATGCCATAATCCTACACACAGGACATTCCTGGCAAAGGAAAATTCCATATTGCTAATAGGACTTTGGCTCCAAATTTCTGTGTAGGCTTATAGTTTGGTGGATTAGTAGTGATGGGTTAGTAGATTCAGTGTTTGTGTCTTTTCAAAATGATATGTTGAAGCCTGAATCCCCAGTGTGATGGTATTTGGGGCATTTGGGAGATAATTAGTTGGATCTTTGTATTAGTGCCCTTGTAAGGGCATGGAAAGACCAGAACTCTTCCTCTTCTCTTCTATGTGAGTACACAGCAAGAAGATGGCCATCTGCAAACCAGGAAAAATACCCTCACCAGATGCCAGATCTGGTGGCACTTTGGTGTTGGGCTCCTCAGCATCCAGAGCTGTGAGGCTCAAGCTGGTGTAAGCGATCCAGTGTATGGTATTCTGTTCGGGCACCCTAAGACAATGGCCTGTAGGGAGGTAAGCTCCAGGGCTGCTTTCCTCTCTAATCTAACTTAAGGCCTCCAAGTTATGGATACTTCCTTGCCACTTTTTTCTGGATCATAACCTGATTCCCATGGCTATAACTTGGCCTTTGGGGGAAAGGAAAGGGCAATGAAGGGATTGCTTTCTTTCACAGTGAGGAGGCCCTGAGATTTTCTTTGCAGTTGCATGGGAGTAACAGGAAGAGTCATGTGAACTTTTCCACAAAAGAAAAGGTGATGCTCTTTAAGGGAAGAAAGCTTTTCACTGTTTTGTACTTTCTGTTGTTTCTATTAAGAAGTCTTCCCTCTGGAGTTGTGATCCAGTGGAGCCTTGGCTGGTCTGGCTCTTCTTTTCCTGGAGTGGACTGCTAGGAAGGCATGCCTTGTGCTCTTCCCAGAGTTTCTAGGTGTGCACTATGGAAAAAACTTAGGCTTGGGCTCAGATTCACCTGAGTTCAGATTTTGGCCCTGTATCTCTAGCTTCGGTTCCTTTATTTATAAAATGGGCCTTACAATTCCAATTTTCTAGGATTATGAAAAACAAATCAAATATCATATGTTTAACACATTTGTAGCCTTTCAGTAAGTGGTAGTTTTCATTCTCTCATTTCCAAATTTTCTGGGAAATCTGTATAAATTTGTATAAATGCAGTTTTTAAAAAATGCCACAGAATCTTGGAGTTGGAAGGGATCTTTATACTCATGATCACAAATGACACTTTGCTGGATATGTCAAAGCTCTTTATTCACTGGATTTATTCATTAGTTTTTATTGACCACCTACTATATTTCAGACACTGTTCTATGTATGTCTGTCACAAGCCATGAGGAGAGAGAGGACAGATATACATGTCACAGAGCTTTTGCAAAGTTGTTCCATCACTCATCCTCACTGCCTTCATTTGATTCATTCATTTACTAAATTATGAGCCACACACCATGCTAGGATACAATGGTAAGAAGATCTGTCGAACTCATAAGCTATTGTAGAAGCAAGCCAAGAAATTATAATTTCCTATGGAAGGCATGTAACAGTCACATAGATTGGTGCTAGGGGAGGATAATACTTCTGTGTCTGCTTGAGGAATTCAGGGAAGGATGATCAAAAGGGGAAAGGAATCTGAGGCAGAAGAAGCAGCAGGCTCAAAGGCCTGGAGAGAAAGGATGTGAGTCTTTGAAGAAGTTTATATTCAGGAGAATAATGGGAGGCAATGACTAGATAGGCTAGTAGGGCCAGATTACAAAGACCTTATGTTAGGCTGGAATTTGAGGTCAGTTTTATGGAGAGGACAGAAACACAGTTCATAGTTAAGAATTAACGTCTGTGTTGGTTTTCTTCTCATTCTAAGTCCGGCTTTAAAATAATTCTTTTCTTTGACTTTTGTCTTTAGCATTTTCTCTAAGCGCTTGCTATTCTGGTCTTTTGCCTTCCTGATTCTCTTAATATAGCATCCTGCACTTTAATGTCATTTTAGGTTACTTGCCTATTTACTTCGGGGTTATGACCTTTTTGGCTCGTGGAGTGCTCCTTCTGTGGCTGTATACTTTGTCTGAAAGCGTCTGTCTCTTGTTTGCCTCAGGGCTTAGTCAGTAAAAGGAAAGACCTGTCAAATTGGCTGAGAGCTAGTGAGAGATAGCTATTGGAGAAGGGTCAGGTATATGGGGGAAGGCCCCTGAATCAGAGGTTTCTGTCCTGATGCTTCTGATGTTGGCAAAGTTATATTCTTCCTTCTGATCTCCTGTAGTCCCTTACTGGTTGGCCTTGCACTGAGTCTGTGTCTCCGAGGCCTTTTTGGCCTTGCCTTATTTATAGTAACTGACAGTTAAGAAGTGGCCCAGCAGCTCAGGAGTTTAGTGTTGCTGAGGGCAGCAGTCCTTCATGAATCCAGTTAACGATATTTATTGCCTCAAGACATAGCCTATGCTGTCTCTTTGGAAGGAACACGTCTGAAGTTCCAGTGTCACTCGTTTAGAACTTTGTTCTGGAATCTTGCCTATGTTACGTATGTACAACTATGAAGAAACTGTCTTTGAAAAGAAGATTGGTTAGAGGTAGGAAGGGAAGATAAGAATATTTGAAGATTTGTTCAAATGTAGTGGACAAAGTCCCAGATTTTGGTCTTGAATTCTGGCCCTGCCACTTATTAGCTTTGTATGTGTGTGTTTTTTTTTTAAATCTAAATTCCTTTCAGTCTAAAATAATTCTGTGATTCAATAATGTAACAGGCAGTGTCTATACTGATTAGATTTGGATCCTTGAGGTAGATTGAGTGGCAGCATTTTAGCTTTTGAGCTCAGCCTCTAGTGAATTGAAATTGTAATAGCTGTATTCATTATACTCAGAATTGAATGAGTTATTAATAAGCCCTTCCTTAGTCCCATATTATCTCTGTTTTACAGACTAATTTTTTTCAATAGGATTTCATCTTAATTGTATCAAATGTTTCATTCTTAGAATGCTTAAAATGTCTGATTGGTATAATCACTAGGGAAACTAAACAGTCTTAATTACATCTCATATTTTTTATTTCATTTGCGTTTTTAGATGAGATTAAAAGTAACTTATTTTAAAGGATATGTCTATTCTGTATATAACTATGCTTATTGTAAATTTAGAAAGTTTTGGTCGCATTACATTAGCATTATCATTATCTCTGATATTAGGTTATGGACTAGCATAGAGAGGGGTTAACTTCTTTCAGAATATTTTTTTCTACCCTTTCCCCATTTTTCTTATAATTTTCTTTGGACAGTATTGATTTATATTTTCTGTTCATCACATCATTTTTATACTGCATATCAAGATTTTTTTCCTAAAAAGCAGAGGGTTCTTGAGTTTGATCATTTCCCAAATATCTGCTTCCTGGTGAGCAAATGTTGATAATAATTTGTGGAGTATATCTTTTAGATGTCGTTATATGTCATTATATTTATATTTTTTAGATGTTATTTTTTCAATAGCGATATTGGCAAATTGAATTTCACTCAGAAGGTAAAGGGATTGGGATGGCAAAGATCTTTAAATAATGTGAAGGACAGCTGAGGATGTTGGGGATGTAGAAAAGATGGCTAGCTTCTAGGAAAGATGACCAAGAGGACACATACTCATTTTCTTCAAGTCTAGAACACTGAGACCTGTAATTTGTTAACAAAAGACTAGGAATATCTTTAAGGAGGACATAGGCATGATCTGTAAGACTTATAGGGAGATAATTTTGGCCCACTATGAGGAAAAGCATTCTGTTATTGGTGTCCAGTGAAATGAGCTTCTTGGGGAAAGTAAGGAACGGGTTCCTAGTCATTGGAAAATGTCTACTAATGGGCGGTGCTTGTGGCTCAGTGAGTAGGGTGCCGGCCCCATATACCGAAGATGGCGGGTTCAAACCCAGCCTTGGCAAGAATTGCAAAAACAGAAAAATAGCCGGGTGTTGTGGCGGGTGCCTGTAGTCCCAGCTACTTAGGAGGCTGAGGCAAGAAAATCGCCTAAGCCCAGGAGTTGGAGGTTGCTATGAGCTGTGTGACTCCACGGCACTCTACCGAGGGTGATAAAGTAAGACTCTGTCTCTACAAAAAAAAAAAAGAAAAGAAAAGAAAAGAAAAGAAAAGAAAATGTCTTAATAATAACAAACAAAAAAAATTATTTATTTATTTATTTTTTAAGATTATAAAAACTTCTTTAATTAAGACTTTTTAACATGGAACAGATTTCTTGAATAAAATGGAAAGTTTCCAATACATGGAAACAAATCCACAAGTCACCACACATAAAACACCCAGCAGGAAAAAACAAAACATCAAGTTTACATAATCCACGGATTATAACAGCCACGGTCTTATTCTCAAATACTCCCTCTATCTCCAAGTGCATTCTAGACACAGAGCATAAGGTGGCTCTGGGGCCACACTTCACAAATGAGGCTGTGGCCCTCATCTGGCTGGGCTGTGGTGGTTGGCTCTACTCAGAAGTAAAGCAGTAACCAGCACATTCAAACAGTGTATTGAAGAAAGTGAGAAACAAGAAGGCAATGTAATAATGTTATCAAAAAGATGGTAGAAAGG
>CAUYON010026898.1:0-11967 GCA_963573935.1 Arctocebus calabarensis | reverse complement strand
TTCACACTGGAGAGAAGCCTTATAAATGTAATGACTGTGGCAAAGCTTTCAATCGGAGCTCAAGGCTTACTCAGCATCAGAAAACCCACATGGGATAGACCATTCACTTACACAAATGTGAATAAACCTATAGCCTTAATTAAAAAAAAAAAAAAAAAAAGATTAAATTTTGAATTTGAACTGTGATTTTGAAAAGCCTATTTCAAAGGTTTAAAATAATTAACCAAAACAGGATCACAGATCACTGTGAGATAATATTCATTTATTTAGCCAAAGTGATAATTCAAAAAATTTAAACAGCAAAAGCCTTTACTTTCTAACAAAGAGGAGAAATAATAATTTCTCCAGGGTTCCAAATAATCAAAAGACATGAGAAAGCAGGAATCAGAACCGGTATCTTTCCTCTTTCTCTCTCTATTTTTTTGCAGTTTACCCAAAGGGGACAAAACTATTTTATTATATCCTATTAATGTTACACAAAATTTTTATTTAAGTAGAGAAAACCAAATTTTACTTTTGTATTAGTGTATTATCAATACTAACGTTAATTTTGATATAATCCTATAAACAAATCGATCCAAACATTCTCAGCTTTTGACCAGTCCAGATTTCCATAAACTTTTATAGTCTTATTAGGGACAGATAGGGAACAGGGTAAGAAGGAAAAGAAAAGTGGACAATTGCTTAGACGGAGAAAACACTTCCTTAGCTTAGACACGAACAGGGTAGGGAGGGGACACTATTCTGAGCTACTACGAAAGCAGAAGTAGCCAAGATTGTGGAAAGTTTTGAAATTCAGACACTGCTTCACTCCTAAAACCCCTACAGAGGACTTGATCAGTAGAAACTTTTTAAAGAAGCAGCTAGTCAGCATCCCGTGATTAATCAGTGCCCTAGGAATATCTAGGAGGCTTTTCAAAGGAGGAGTTAGTTAAGAATAGTGTGGAGTCAGCTTGATGAAGACTCTAGGTAAAAGAAATGCATAAACATGAGTTAAGAAATGCATAAACATTAGAAGTAGGTGGAGCCAAGCTAGAAATCGGGAAATAAACACAAGAGAACATGTTTGAACCCGCCACCTCTGGTATTTGGGGCCAGCACCCTACTCCTTTGAGCCACAGGCGCCGCCCAAGAGAAGTTTGTAAGGGGTCTTTCCTCTTTGGCAAGGAAGAGACCCACACCTCCCTCAGGGTGTTTTATCTGCTTGTAAATTTAAGTATATTCTATCCACTTATAAACTTAAATGCACTTTATACTTTAAAGTATACTCTATGTACTTTAACTAATTACACTTCTCTGTTAAGTTGCCACTGCTTGCCTGTGACGTGCTTTTTTCATGCCAGCTCTGTTGATGGCACTGAGTTTCCTCTTTTTGTGCCAGCTAAGTAAAAATGCTTTCAGATTCTGGGGACCAATTGCTAGTAGCACCCAAAGAAAGACCTAACTGGGGCTGGGGTCTTCATAGCCCCCTAATAAATCTCGTATCACATTTAAAATTTTTTTCTCTTCTCAACTCTTTCTATTTATTTAGTTTTACTTACAGTTTTTAATTCCCTTCCTTCTGAAATAACTCTTAAGTAATTTTTAAACTAGACAGTTTTTTTTTAACAAACACATTTTCATGCCTTTACAAGTTTTTTCACTAAAAATATGCCTTGCTTTACTTACATACTTTGTACATGGAATTGTTCTCTAGTAGTTTTAATTACATATATTAACTATAATTTTAACTTTCAGTAACCCTGCCTTTTAGTGAAAACCTTAGGAAGTAAGTAATTTTGAATTATTTTTTATCAGTATTTGTAGGTATGAATCATTTTGTGATTTTATTATAAAAGTGTTTCTTCAAATTATTATTTATTAAAGAGCTAAATGTATTTTGCTTTTCTATACCACATAAAAATCAGATGCCAAAGTAAACTTAAGCTTATGTTTAATAATTAATGTTTCAGTATTTTAACTTAAAAATGACTCAGACCTTATACAATTATCCTCTTTTACCTAACACGACTTTAAGGTTTTAAATTACAAACTATGACACAGGTACCCTTCCTAATGTCTTCCTTAGGTCTCAACCAGAATGGCCATGAAGGGCAGGGCCTATCTGAGTCCTCAATTTACATACTAAGTATGGAGCTCAGGACAGAAGAAGTAGGATACCTGGAATATACATACCTTCCTCCCAGAATAGCCTGGAGGCAAAGCTGGGGCTAGGAAGGAGGCACCATATTGGACATGATTCTGCCTTGTAGCTGCTGGTTGAGGCACTGGGAAAATCCCCAGGCTAAAACATGGCCACCTATCCAGAGCCAAGACTTGCTCAAAACCAAAAACAAAAGCTCACAGTCAAATCCAGCAAGTATCAAAATATCACAGGAACTACAGTTTTATGAACTTGAAATATATAGACTTAAACCATTTTAAAACTAGTTTTATTTGCCAAAAATTACTAAAGTCATGTGAACTAAAAGGCATTTGACTTAGTTTTCATTTTCTTGATGTTGATGTAAAATGATTTAATTAAATTTGAGGAGCCTTGAGCAAGTGGACTCATAGTGGTGGAGCGGCAGTTAGGTTTTATACATTTCAAGGAGATTGGAATTAAAGGTCAAGTCATAAATCAATACGTGGAAGGTAAAAGTGTGGAGTTCCAGGTTATAGGGGGGTTTAAAGATTCTTTAGTTGACAATTGGCTGGAGGAGTTAGGCTTTGTTGTAATAGACCAGGAGTGAGCGCAAAGTTAATCAGAGCAAACTGCTAGATATACACTTAGACCCAGGTGGGTACTTGTGAACCTTGAGGACCTACAGATTTGTCTTGCACAGCTTCAGGCCTGTTAATGAGTCACAGAGGATATCTCTAAGAAGGGAGAGGGGCCCGGTGAGGCATGTCTGAGCTCCTTTCTCATGGCTAGCAACTCATTATTGTATCCCCTTGACCAAGAAGAGGTTCAGTCAGTAGCTGGGGGGAAGCCTTAAGATTATATTTCTGTTTACGCTAAGAATATGTTTAAGTGCTTACTTTTCTTTGATAATTTATTAGCACTCTTTTATATGTTTTGGTAGTGAAATATCACATTATATGACACATATAAACACATAGGCATACAGACACAAAGACAGAAACAGATCTTTTAGCTTTGATACAGATTTTTTACTGCTAGCTTTAAAATATTTTTCTTTACTCTAGTTAGACAATAAGTCTTCCAAATACCGGTTTTATTTATTTATGCCCTAAGCAATTATTAGCTAGGTGGCAATTTGCCTTTTAAAAAGATGACTCTCAGGTGAAATAAGGTAGAAAATTCCTATCTCGAAATCATAGAACAAAGAATTTAGGCCTATATATTGTACCCTTATTTGCTTATATTAAGGAGAAGAAAGGTTGTCCAGCAAAAACAAGTGAATAGGTTTGGAGAGACTTCAGCATGGCTATGTGATTAAATATTTTTGCACAGAAAAAGGGAAGTGATTATAGAAAATGGAAGTGAGGTACAGAAACAGCTGGATCATTACAGCTCAGTGTTTGTCTTATTCGAACATGAGTTGAACAGTTGACCACCTGGGATTAGCCAAAACCTGGTAATTGGCCCAGAGTAGCTTATAGCCTGTTTACACACCTCGCTAGGTTACAGCATACTGTGTACAGGGAAAGCATAAGCCAAACTTAAAATATGTATGGAGGCAGCTTTAGGCTAAACTTAATTGAACATAATGCCATATCTGTGAATACTTATATCACTAATCATCATTTAAATTTTTCTCTTAGAGAGACGATGCAGAAACCCAGGAGAGTTACCTAATGGGGAAGTGGAAGTTAAAACAGATCTGTCTTTGGGATCACAAATAGAATTCAGCTGTTTAGAAGGGTGAGTATGAGGTAATCAAGAAACAAGTCTTTTAAATTAATTTTTAAAGTAGCTAATGTGCTCATATATCTCAAAATCTAAGATGATGTAGAAAGATATACATTGAGAATTCTTGATTCCATCCTATCTCCATATTCCCATTTCTTCCTGTCCTCCAGCAAAGATCCATTTTGATTGGATTCTTACGTATCTTTCTAGTGTTTCTTTATACAAGTATGTGTATAAGCTAAGAAATTAGCATATATTCTACCCCTTTCCAATAGCAAATGTAGATTTGAATCTTGTTTCATTATTTACTCATCAATATATACTGGAGATATTTCCATGTTTGTATATAGAGAGGTTCCTTATTAATCTTTTAACAACTGCATAGAATTTTATGTGTCATGGCTTGACAGTCCCTTTAAGAGATACATGGGTATTTCTAAATTTTTGTCATTCTGAATAATGCTGTGATGCATTACCTTATACATACGTCATTTCATACATATGCAGTTACGTTTGTAGGGTAAATTCATTGACTCAGAGATGGACTCTCTGAGTCAATGAGTACCTGTGTTTGAAAGTTTCAAAGATATTGTCAGATTGCTCTAAGTAAGCATTGCACAGTTTTTCAGAGTATGCAAAATCTCTCTCTCTGAACTCTCCAAGTGTGTTGTCAAACATTTGAAAAATTATTAAATTTTTGAATTTTTTTCCAATGTAAGCAGAGAAAACAAGATCATTATCAGTGAAGTTGAGTATATTTTTATATGTTCAAGAGATGGTCCTATTTATTTGTGGACTATTTGTCATGTCATTGCCTATTTTTTTCTCTTAAATATTTATACTTTTTATTCTTAATTTTTAGGATATAGTCATATATACATATACACAATCCCCCAATTACATTATTATTATTTTTTAACTTGGCTATTGGCTTTTAAAGAAGAAATTGCTTGTTTTTATGTTGTTAAATTTATCAGTTTCCCCTTTAATAATGGCTTTTAGATTTTATGTCTTAATTTAAAAGGTGATACCCAGTCTGAGATTTAAAAATAATTTTCAAGCCTAGCATGGTACCTTGTGCCTATAATCCTAGCTCTTTGGAACACCAGTGCTGCAGGGCTGCTGAAGTAAGGAGCTTGAGACTAACCTAAACAAGAGTGAGACCCCAGCTTTACAAAAAAATAGAATATTAACCAGACATTATGACATGTGCCTGTAGTCCTAGCTACTTGGGAGGCTGAGGCAGGAGGATCATTCAAGCCCAGGAGTTTGAGGCTGCAGTGAGCTATGAAGTTCCTATTGCGTTCCAGCCCAGGTGATGGAATGAGACCTTGTTTTAATAATGATAACTGTGGCTTGGTGCCTGTGGCTTAGCGGGCCAAGGCACCAGCTACGTACACCTAAGCTGGCAGGTTCGAATCCAGCCCGGGCTCGCCAAACGACAATGACGGCTGCAACCAAAAAAATGGTCAGGCGTTGTGGCAGATGCCTGCAGTCCCAGCTGCTTGAGAGGCGGAGGCAAGAAACTCGCTTGAGCCCAGGAATTGGAGATTGCTGTGAGCTGTGATGCTACAGCACTCTATCCAGGGTGACAGCTTGAGACTCTGTCTCAATAAAAAAAAATAATGATAATAATAATATTAATTGCCTATACAGAGTGTAACAAAAGCCAACATATGCAGGTACATAGGGATAATAGGAAATTGTAGCTAAATGTACCTTTACTTACAAAATTTTACATTCTCTATATGTTTGTCTACCTCTTTCTACACATGTTTCTCTACCTCTTTTCATAAAGTCTTCTCTCTCACTCGTGGTGAACATCTTCTAAGATATCTGTTGTCTATGTATGTAGAGACTTTTGATATACCCAATATGTCTTTTACTACTTTTGTGTTTTCATATTTTTAATGTTCAAAGCTTTGACCCATTGGTATACAGTATGAGGTACAGATCCTAGTCTATATTTTCCCAGGTTTCTTTCCTGTTACCTCAACATCATTTGTTTAAAATTTCTTGTTCTTTTTCTTTTTTTTTTGAGACAGAGTTTCATTTTTTTGCCCTTGGTAGAGTGTCATGGCCTCATACCTCACAGCAACCTCAAACTCTTGAGTTCAAGTGATCCTCTTGCCTCAAGCTCCTGAGTAGCTGGGACTACAGGCATCCACCACAACACCTGGCTATTTTCTTTTTTAGAGACAGGGTCTCACTCTTGCTCAGGCTGGTCTTGAACTCCTGAGCTCAAACAATCCACCCATCTCAGCCTCCCAGAGTGCTAGGATTATAGGCTTGAGCCATCATATTATCTGGTTTGTAATCACATCATCTGAAATAATAATTTGTTTGACTTGCTACTTTCCAATTTTTAGATTTTTAATTACTTTTTGCTGTCTATTTATGTTAGCTAATTATGTCAGCCAGGATGTACTTCAAGAAATATAACCACACAAGTTATGATGTCTGACAATTAAGTTCACGAACTTATTGTCGAAAAAGTGCTATGTACCTCATTGCTGACCATCACTATGGTCGCCTTTAAAATAATCCCCTGGGGAATCTACACACCAATGCCAGTGCTTAGCTCACCATTCAAAGCAATTTTAGAACTCTTTCCTGGAATGGTTATCAAAGCTACTGTGGCATTACCCTTGATGTCCTGAATGTCCACATTCCTTTCAATATTTCCATTGTCTTTGCATAAAGAAAAGTCATTGGGGGGCTAGATCAGGTGTATAATAATATAGTTATTTGTTTACTGGCTAAAATCTCCCTCACAGATGTTGCCATGTGAGCTAGTGCATTGTCATGATGCAAGAGCCATGAGTTGCTGGCCGAGATTTTCAATTAAGATTTTCCTAAATGTTTCCCCTCTACCAATGTTTACTTGGTCTGCTATCCTTCTCAGTCAGCCAATGGTGTTCGTACATGATTCAATAAACTTTTTTTTTTTTTTTTGAGACAGAGCCTCAAGCTATCACCCTGGATAGAGTGCTGTGGCATCACAGCTCACAGCAATCTCCAATTCCTGGGCTCAAGCGAGTCTTCTGCCTCCACCTCCCAAGTAGCTGGGACTACAGGCATCCGCCACAATGCCCGGCCATTTTTTTTTGGTTGCAGCCGTCATTGTTGTTTGGCGGACCCGGGCTGGATTCGAACTCGCCAGCTCAGTTGTACGTGGCTGGCGCCTTAGCCTGTTGAGTCACAGGCGCCGAGCCATAATTCAATAAACTTTGAATAATAATTTAGGCTGCGCCAAATATTATCCTTTATGTTTGAAATCTAATAATTTTACTCTTAGTTGTTTTATTAAAAATAATTTGGTTCAATTTTTTGCTGCTGTGCAGTTTTAATAGGCAAATTAAAGTATTATTTTATTTCAGAAGCATTTATTCAAGATGCATTTAAGAAGTTATTTTGTTCGTTTGTATTCCTTCGTTAGGTTCTACAATTAAGCATATAATGATTCTTCTTTGCTTGCCATTTATACCTGTCATTTTTTTCTGACATTTTTTTTGGTTTGCTTCATTTTGTTGATTTTTCTCATTTTTATCCTGTTTTCCCCTTATTGTATATGGCTCCCAAAAGGAAATGTGAGAAGGTTCAGAACTAAGATGCTGTTGGAACCTCAGTTGTTCTTATCAGAATAACTGGAAATACTATTCTCTACTTAATCTCTTGGCTAGGTTAGAAAAACTACCTTGTGAAGAAATTTTAAAACCTAATTGTAGCTGTATTAAAGATACATGTTTCTTAAAGTTACTATTTGATGAATTCCAGAGTCTCTTAGATTGTGAAGGTGACATTTGCTTTGGTGTTCTGTCACATTACTTGATAAGTAATCATTATCAAGGCTTATTACTTGATAATGTAATGTGGCAATATGAAGTCATTCATTATTATCAATAACCTTGGTGATGCTACAATATGAAATTGTACAAGCAATGCTATTTCCACCTCCCCCAACCATTATCATGAGAGAGAGGGCAGTGAGACAAACGAAAAAAGCTTAAGACTTGGACTTATAAGCAGCCATAAAAATGGGAGCTGTGAAAGGGGTGCTAATGGTGTATGTAAGTAAACCGAGCATCTAGAAGTTAGAGGAGCCTTCCAACCAGTGATCATGAGAGTTTGAGGTCAGTAATCTAGCTGGCACTTTCAATTAAAGGAAATTGCTGAATACAGTCAAGTGACTCTTTTATTATCCTGCTTGAGCTCTGGAAGAACTGCATGGGTGACACCTCATAGATCCTCAATAATAGATTAAAGAAGGAAAAAACAAATGAAGAAACACACTTGCCTCATTGCAGTGATGAAATTTTACTAAAAGGTGTGCTCAATGGGAAGTGATATTTGAGAAAACATTATTTCTTCATTTTCATATTGAGTAGAAATTATATTTGTTCAGATCCAGATCCCTTTATCCAATTTAATTTGGGGTAGGAAGAATTCCATTAAAATCTTTTTTTTGAGACAGAGTCTTACTCGGTTGCCCTCAGTAGAGTACCGTAGCATCACAGCTCACAGCAACCTCAAACTCTTGGGCTTAAGCTATTCTCTTGCCTCAGCCTCCCAAGTTGCTGGGACTACAGGCGCCCACCACAATGCCCGGCTATTTTTTGTTGCAACCTGGGCTGGGTTTGAACCCTCCACCCTCAGTGTATGTGGTGGCATCCTAACCACTGTGCTATGGGAGCCGACCCCCATTAAAATTTTTGATTTTCTCTTATTCAGATACGTCTTAGTTGGTTCAACTACTAGTCATTGTGAAGTCCAAGATAAAGGAGTTGACTGGAGTGATCCTCTCCCACAATGTGTAAGTAAGTGAAGATTTTTTTATGACATGACTATCAAGTTAAACTACTTTAGGTAATAAAATTCCTGCACATCTTTATCTCTGTGTATCCTCCGTTAGAATTTTCATGAAGTATAGATTTGTAAACTTTTGTGTTTTCATATTTTTGATATAAATTTTCATATTTCTTGATAATTTCTTTCTCTTCACTCACTTATATCAGTTGCCAAGTGTGAGGCCCCTCCAGACATCAGCAATGGGAAGCACAATGGTGGCGATAAAAACATGTATGAGTATGGCTCCTCTGTCACCTACAGCTGTGACCCACACTTCTCACTCATAGGCAAAGCCTCCATATCCTGCACGGTAGAGAATAAAACCGCAGGTGTCTGGAGCTCCAGCCCTCCTACCTGTAAACGTAAGTCTTAAGGATCCATTGTTCTTTGAATTGTTTGTTCTCCTTTGTTTAAAGAAAAAATAAAGAAAAATTTATTGGGAAAATGGAACAACTCAAAGGCTAATTACTACTGATACAATCATTTATTTGGCTAACTGATATTTCCCGCATGCTGTATTAAAATACAGTAAAAAAACAGCACCAGTATCTCACTGGTTTGGTGAAGTGAAAGTTCATTCTCATTCATTGTGAGTCTGTGGTGTGTTCAGGTGATTCCCCACAGCAGCTGTAGTCTGGGCGTTAGCTTAGCCATCTGCTCAGCAATCCAAGCGGCTCTGTACTCATGGTGCTTTCACAATCTCTTCAATAGTGGAAGAGAGAAAGGCAAATTGAGTTGTGGCTAAGAGCTTTGTCCTGCAGGTGACCACATAACCCTTTGCACTATAACCTTTTGTCTATAACTAGGGGAAGCTTCAAAGGACTGGGGAAGTAGTGCTTTGTCTCTTCAGGAAGTACAACTGAAACTGTCAGTTAGCACTTGTACTGTCAAACACATATGCCTGTAGGGCTAGTGAAACCTACTAATATCAGAAGGGCAGAAGAACAAAGCAAGCAATAATTGAGCCAGAAGATACATGTATTATGTTACTGTTAGTCTGCTAATCTAGGGCATCTCACTTTGCTTTTAACTTCACACAGTATCACTTGCTATTTTGATTTAACAACAGGATATGGTCAAAATATGGAGATAAAAGAAGGATACTGCAAACAGTGCAAAATGTCTGAAGCCAGGTCCACAAGAAGTAGAAATGGCAGGAGCTGAGGCTGGAAAAGTTAGCAGGGGTCAGATTATGAAGGACCTTGTACGTCATTCTTGGGAGTTCAAAACAAAGGTTCAGTGAAAGGCTAGGGGAAGAAGTGTGCTTTTAGGAAGAAATCTGGCTGGAGAATGGACGACAATCTGAAGTGGGAAAAATCTTAACCAATAGGCATTTGTCTTGGTCCCTCCAAATTCATGCTAAAACCTAAGATCCAATGTGATAATTTTATCAGATAGGGCCTTCTGGAAAGTGATTAAGTCATGAAGGAGCCACCATCATGAATTAGATTGGTGCCCTCATAAAAGAGATAGAGGAGAGAGCCTTAATCTTTTTTGTCCTTCTACTTTGTGAGAACACAGCATTAATCCTTTCCTCCATATAAAGATGCAGCAAGAAGGCATCACCTTGAGAGCAGACAGATAGCAAGCCCTAATCAGACACCAAATCTGCCGGTGCCTAGATTTTGGACTTCCCAGCCTCCAAACTGTGAGAAATACATTTCTATTATTTATAAACTACCCAGCTAAGGTATTTTGTTATAGCGGGAGAAATAGACTAAGATGGAACCTTTGTAAACCTCCAACCAGATAGTAAAGGTGATATTAACTGTAGCTATGGCAGCAGGCCTGAGAATTTGAAGCATTATAGAGAAATTAAGGTGCTAAGATTGACAAGACTTGATGACTAACTATGTGTGACAGGGGGTAAGTGCAATTTGTTCTCTGCTGGGGGTGCAGGTCTCTGATGTCCTGGCCACTTTGCATGACATCACATCATTACAGTGGGCCAAGCACCCACAATCAAACTCATTCAAGAAGTTAGGCCATCATATCAGAAGTTTTGGGGACCTTGGAGGTACATGTTTCTTTTGGTTTATATATGACTGAATATGACTATTTAAAAACATTTTTTAGAAAAAAATAAAATAAAACATTTTTTTCTATGACTAGTTTTTATTGGTAGGACAGTTGAAGGAATTATCTGCAAACATCTCATACAAGGACCAAGATGATGGGAACTCACTTGACATAGGCTTTTAAAAACTGAAATTATACACATACATACTTTATTTTTAAATTTTTCCCACTTATTTTTCATTTGTATATTAACATAAGGAGTAAGTGCAATTTTCCTATATTGATATTGATATATTTGCATTGTGATGAAGTCAGGGCCTTCAGTGCATCCACCACTGGAGTATGCATGTTGTACCCACCAAGCTACCTCCATCACCCACCCTACACCTCTCCAAGTCTCCATTGTCTATCATTCCATGCTCTGCTTCCTTAGCTCCTACATGTAGGAGAACATGTGGCATTTTTCTTTCTGTGTCTGGGTGGTTTCACTTAAGATAATGGTCTCCAGTTCTAACCATGTTACTGCAAAAGATGTGATTTCATTCTTTTCGATAACTGGATAGTATTCCATTATGTATATATACCACATTTTCTGCATTCAACATTTGGTTGATGAACACATAGGATGATAATTCCATATGTTTGCTATTATGAATAGTGCCACAATAATATATGAGTGCAGGTATCTTTTTTATATAATCATTTCTTTTCCTTTGGGTAGATACACAGAAGTGGGATTGGTAGCTCTTATGGTAGTTCTATTTTTAGTTATTTGAGAAAACTCCATGCTGTTTTCCATTGAGGTTGCACTAATTTACAATTCTCACCAAAAGTGTATAAGAGTTCCCTTATCTCTGCATCCTTGCCAACATCTTCTTTCTTTGTTTTTTTTTTAATTTTCATTAGCATAAGAAGATATCTCATTGTGGTTTTAATTTGCATTTCTCTGATGATTTTTTTTTTATTTTTTTTAATTTTTTTAATTTTTTTATTGAATCATAGTTGTGTACATTAGTTCAACCATGGGGTACAGTGTGGGGGCTTCACATGCAATCTGAGATACTTTATCAACCTGATTGACATACCATTCTTGATATTTTCTCATTTATTATATGAAAACATTCTTGATCTTTGTTTAGAAGTTTTCTCGTGACCCTTCGAATATGCACCACACATGTGATCTCACCCTTTGTCCCATCTCCCCCCACCCTCTCCCTCCCCTTCCCTCCCTCTCCCCTTTCCCC
>CAUYON010026895.1:0-27074 GCA_963573935.1 Arctocebus calabarensis | reverse complement strand
GAGTGCTGTGGCATCATAGCTCACAGCAACCTCCAATTCCTAGGCTCAAGCGAGTCTCTTGCCTCTGCCTCCCAAGTAGCTGGGACTACAGGCGCCTGCCACAACGCCTGGCCATTTTTTGGTTGCAGCCGTCATTGTTGTTTGGGGGCCGGGCAGGATTCGAACCTGCCAGCTCAGATGTATGTGGCTGGTGCCTTAGCCTGTTGAACAGGTGCCAAGCCTAAGAAGATTTTTTTTTTTTTTGAGACAGAGCCTCAAGCTTTCACCCTGGGTAGAGTGCAGTGGTATCACAGCTCAGCAACCTCCAATTCCTGGGCTCAAGCGAGTCTCCTGCCTCCGCCTCCCAAGTAGCTGGGACTACAGGCGCCAGTCACAACGCCCGGCCATTTTTTTTTTTTTTTTGGTTGCAGCCATCATTGTTGTTTGGCGGCCCGGTCTGGATTTGAACCCACCAGCTCAGGTGTACATGGCTGATGCCTTAGACGCTTGAGCCATAGGCGCCATAATAATGGCATATTAACCAATCAGACATTAAAACATTAAATGAACACAAATGAACTAAAAATCATGGAAGATATGGGATATAATGAAAGTAGTCTTTAGCTCTACGGAAGGTGGTTTCTGCAATACTATATATAGAAATAAGTGGGTAACCCCCTGGAAAAAATATAAAGTTAGAAAAATATGGGCGGTGCCTGTGGCTCAAGGAGTAGGGTGCCCACCCCATATGCCACAGGTGGTGAGTTCAAACCCGGCCCTGGCCAAAAACTACAAATAAAGAAAGAACAATATAAAGTTAATAATATAACTCCTCCTCTGTGCACCAGGGCCTCAGATTGGAGGCTGCAGAAAATAAGGCTGGCAGACTAGGGCTACTCACAGTGGCACTGAGAAACCGACCCCTGTGTGTTATTTGTTGTTATTATTATTATTTATTTTTTTATAGACAAGGTCTCCCTCTTCCACCCAGGCTGGAGTACAGTGGTGTCATCACAGCCTACTGTAACCTCAGACTTCTGGGCTCAAGCTATCCTTCTGCCTTAGCCTCTCAAAGTACTAGGATTAGAAGTGTGAGCCACTGTGCTGGACCTCAACTTGTGATGTTTTCATGACACCTAGAGCTTCTCTGGGGCATTACCTTAAAATGCATTCTTCTTTGCATGTCATGCTTTTTTTTTTTTTTTTGAGACAGAGCCTCAAGCTGTCACCCTGGGTAGAGTACCGTGGCATCACAGCTCACAGCAACCTCCAATTCCTGGGCTCAAGCGAGTCTCTGGCCTCTGCCTCCCAAGTAGCTGGGACTACAGGCGCCCGCCACAACGCCTGGCCATTTTTTGGTTGCAGCCGTCGTTGTTGTTTGGCGGGCCCAGGCTGGATTCGAACCCGCTTGCTCTGGTGTACGTGGCTGGCGCCTTAGCCCGTTGAGCCACAGGTGCTGAGCCCATGCCATGCTTTTTTTAAAAGGCACCTACCTCTGCTAGAATGATAAAGCTATAATAAAAGATTCCTTATATTCCAGTTTATCATTAAAATTCCCTTTTCTTTTTAGAGGATTGCTTTTACCCAAAGTAGTTGAAGATCGTGGCATGAAAAGAACAGATATCGGAAATCTTGGAAGTGGGATTTATTTCAGTGATTCACTCAGGTATGTTCTGTCCTTAATCAAGGAATCATTACTCAATAGTCACTCTGTGTTTTCCTCTGTCTTTACTTGATTAAGGAGATTCTCACACTAAAAAATATCATTGAAAACAGCCAGTTTTCTGAATATGCTATAGAAGCATGTCCTTAGTGGTAAATATCGTTTGAAAATTAGGGGAAATTACATTTGAAATCATCTTAGTGATTTTTACATATATGTTCTCACAGAATCTTTACCACATCTTTGTGAGGTAAGTCCCATCATTGTTCCCAGATCACAGATGAGGGTAGGGGAGGTCACACAGCTAAATAGGACACAGTCAGCACTCAGCTGTCCAGTCTCTGTCCAAAGACAGTTAGTTCTACAGCTCAGAAGCCCTCTTCCAAACAGTCTGTCTATTGTATGTGACCTTGCTATGCCTGTAATACTCTTTCACCTTCAGTATCTTGTTAATATTTGAGTCTTCCCTCATACAAGTCATACTATATTGAGTGTTCACCTATGCTAGGTACTAGGTGAGGGGCTCTGTGTAATCATCTGTCTCCCTCACTGTTAGTATTGTGCCATCATTTTTTGAAAGGAAAAGACGTGGGAGGTTATGTAAACTGCGTTGGTTGCAGGGATGGGTAAAGGATGGAGGCTGGATTCAGGAGCAGGATGAAGGATAATTATTCAGAATACTTAAAGAGTTCCTACAAATAATAAGGAAAAGATGAAAACCTCTATAAGCAAATGGGAGAAAATGTGAATGGAAACAAATAGAAGAGGAAACATAAATGGACAACAATGTCTGAAAAAATTAGTAATCATGACTATACAAATTAAACCATAATGAGATACCATTTCACCCTAGCAGATTGACAAAAATAAAAATTAAGTTTAACTTCTCTAGGTGTGAGTGAGTCTCTATAATAATCTAAACTCTCAAACACTGGTAAGAGTATGAATTGATAAATCCTTTAGCAGAAGTGTTGGTATCCTGTGATACAGCCCTGGCCAAGGAGGAAGCAGTGGTTCTCAGTCCTGCCTGCCCTGGGGTGGAGGGATGTTAAAACACTACTGGTGCTGGTTTTACCCCACACCCAGCTAATTGGGGTCTCCAGAGGCGAGGCTTGGCAATCAGTAGCTTTTAAGCTCTCTGGGCGATTGCAGTGCACAGCCAGGATTGGGAATCACTGCCCAGGAAAAGCTCTAGCACACATGTACCAGGAGACATGTACAAGGTGACTGAGAATGCTGCAGTCACAGGACATGGGAAATGATGCCAGCATTTGTCAGCAGCAGAATGGATCCATAAATTTTGGTGGAGTCCTGCATGGAGTCCTACACTGTGTATGTCAAATGGATGAGCCTTAGGAACATAGTAGAATAAAAATTACTATTAATATATAATTCTGTATACAAACAAAGTTCAAAAACAAGTAAAGCTGTACATTGTTGGCCAGCGTGGTGGCTTACAACCTGTAATCCTAGCACTCTGGGAGGCCAAGGCGGGTGGATTGCTTGAGTTCGAAAGTTCAAGACTAGCCTGAGCAAGAACAGGAGCCCATCTCTACTAAAAATAAGAAAACTGAGGCAAGAGGATCACTTGAGCCTGAGTTGGAGGTTGCTGTGAGCTATGTCACCATGGCACTCTACCCAGAGCAATGGCTTGAGACTCTGTTCAAAATCTAAAATTAAAAAAAAAAAAACTGTACATGGTTGATGGACACTTATACCCATTGTTTTGTGTAAATACTATAAAAAAAGGAAAATAAACAAAACTCAAGAAGTGATCAGATTAGCTCTGGGAAGGAAAGCAGGTAATTCCATCAGGGATTGTGGAAATACTGGGAGTGTCTTAGCTCTAGGCAGTAGCTATGTGAGTGTTGGTCTTATTGTTATTATTTAAACACTTACCATATAAATGTTCTTTCCTGCATACAAAATAGTTCAAATTAAAAAGTTTAGATGCTATAATATTTTTAAAAAACTAGGTGGGCATTCAGTTGTTTTAAGAAAATCAAAGTCCTTAGCTGGGTCTTGTGGCAGGCACCTATAGTCCCCAACTACTCCAGAGGCTGAGGGCTGAGGCAGGAGGATGCCATGAGCCTAGAAGTCTGAGGATGCTGTGAGCTAGGCTAATACCACAGCACACTGTAGCCTGGGCAACAGAGCGAGACCCTGTCTCAAGAAAAGAAAAGGGAAGGGAAGGAAAAAGAAAGGGAAAGGAAAGGAAATATATTGAAGTTCTCAGTGACTTCCAGTAGCATGGCTTTCAGGTAGCAGCATGAATTTAGCCAAATTGCAGTTGATTGAGGAAGGTCAGAAATGAGCAAGAAAGAGTGTCGCCAGACCCCTCTGCCAAGTGTGACGAGAGAGAAAGGAAGTAGACAGAGGAGCTCCTGGAACGAGTCCAGGGTGGGCTTGGTGATGAGGGCGGACACATGCTTATAAGTTGCAGGGAAGAACCCACAGAAAGGAGAGGGATACAGAAGGAATAAGAGGCTGATTTTTTTTTTTTTAAGTACAAGTTTTAGTGGGTGGAACAAAGAAGGGTCCTATGGCAACACTTTTACATTTTGGACTTGACCTTTAAAAGAAACTAGAGGTGTCTCCAAAAAATGTCCCCAAAGATGAGTCTGATCCTGTGCTCCTAATAGCAAAAGTTGCTTTATTAAAGTTGCTGATTCCCAATGAAAAGTGAAACATCTCTCACTTAGGCATCATTTGGAATTTTTACTGTGTGGTTTCAGGAGCCTTTGTGGGAATATGATGTTTGTCTGTCCTTTTGACCCATTCTCACTCACTTGATATTTAATGAAAACACCAATCTCTTTCTGAGCTTTAGTGCAGAGAATGAAATTACTTTTTCCTGACTAATAAGGTGCAGATTCTTTTCTTCTACTTCACCATGCTGGTATTTATGACAGCAAAGTGTGTGTATCTTAGTAGCTGATAAGGATTTCGGGCAACAATAGAATTCATCTGTCTCTGGGAACAAAGTGCTTTGAGCACTGCCTGACACAACATAAGGCAATGTACATATTTGTTACATAAAAATTTTTATGTAAATAAGTGCTTAATAAAGTTTCAAATTGAATCTTGGACCAGGTATGGTGGCTCAGGCTTGTAATCCCAGCACTCTGGAAGGCTGAGGGTCAAGCACTCTACTTGAGCTTAGGAGTTCAAGACTAGCTTGAGCAAGAGCAAGACCCTATCTGTATAAAAAATAGAAAAACTAGCCAAGCATTGTGGCAGCTGCCTGTAGTCCCAGTTACTTGGGAGGCTAAGGCAAGAGGATCACTTGAGCCCAGGAGTTAGAAGTTGCTGTGAACTATGATGTCATTGCACTCTACTCTGGGCAACAGAGTGAGACTCTGTCTCAAAAAAAAATACAGTTGGGCAGGGTGGAAGCCAAAGTGGGTAGATTGCCTGAGCTCAGGAGTTCAAGACCAGCCTGAGCAAGAGCAAGACCCCGTCTCTACTAAAAACAGAAAAACTAGCCAGGCATAGTAAGGGGCACCTATAGTCCCAGCTACCTGGGAGGCTGAGACAAGAGGATCACACAAACCCAGGAGTTTGAGATTGCTGTGAGCTATGACACCATGGCATTCTGCCCAGGGTGACAGAATGAGACTCTGTCTCAAGAAAGAAAGAAAGGGACAGGAAGGGAAGAAAGAAAGAAAACTTGGAATGGTCTACCAACGAAGTCTTTTCAACTGTATTTCTGTTTATGCAATAAAATGTCATTAACAGGTATCTATGAGTTATAAATATATGCTTATTTCCTCTGACGCACAGCACAAGTATTAAGTACTCACACCCAGGAGAGACAGATGGCACCAGGCTCCTGGTCGTCTGTGATGTAGCTCTCGGAAAGTGTATGGACTTATACAAGAAGGACTTTTCCTTAACTGAAGCACCCCCAGGCTATGACAGTGTGCATGGAGTTTCAGGAACTGCCTCTGCCACTACAGACTTTGAGGTATTTTTTTTTTTTTTTTAATCAAGAAACAGGCAAAGAGGGTCCTGCATACCCAAAGAACAGCCTCAGGTTTTTGCTCCTGCTTTCACTAAATACGCTGAAGTTTCAATAATTATTGTACATCTATTGCCTGAATTCAATATTTTCTAAATTAGCCAAACATGCTCTTAGGAGAACATCTGCCAACAAAGCTTTCTGTTGTTTTTAATCACCCATTAATTTCTCTTTGCTCTAGGATGATGAATTTGTTGTCTATAAAACCAGTCAGGTTAAAATGAAATATATTATTAAATTTTGTATGGCTGGAGATCAAATAAAGGACTTTCATCCTCCAGATAATACTGAATCAGAGGAATACAGTCCAGAGTTTAATGATTTTTTGAAGGTTGAAGGTAGGCCAATTCTCTTGAATACTGTTTTATGTGATTATGTGTATAGAACTCAAATGTTATGTTTTCAGTGGAATTTATGTTCATTTTTGGTAACTATGTCTGTGACCTCATACATAAATGTTTCATTTCTTTTTTAATTTTTCGTTATATAAAACCAGGATGTTCACAGGGGTGGGTAACCTGTGGCCTTAAGGCCACATGTGTCCTCCACATCCCCAAGTACAGCCCCTCAACTAAATGCAAACTTCACAGAACAAAACCCTTTATGAAAAGGATTTATTCTTCTTGGTGGACTATTATTTTTGTTTAAAAAAAAAACAAAGGATGTGTTCTGTACAATTGGGATTCAGTCAAAAGAGTTTAGTCAAGGATCCAGAAGGCCAGCTGTGGCCCCACGGCTGCAGGTTTCCTTCCCCTACGTGGGGACCATTTTAAGATATCAGAGTACAGAATGGGCTAGTTGGAGTGGACAGCTCACCCAACTGTAGAGTCAGGAAGCCCAAGAGGTATGAGTGTCACCTTGCCAACTCATCAACTCTGCAATCTTTTTTGCTCTTTTTTTTGAGACAGAGACTCAAGCTGTCACTCTAGAGTGCTATAGTGTCATAATTCACAACAACCTCCAACTTGGGTTCAAATGATCCTCTTGCCTCAGTTTTTCTGTTTTTAGTACAGACAGTGTCTCGCTTTTTGCTCAGGCTGGTCTTGAACTTGTGAGCTCAAGCAATCCATCCCCCTCGGCCTCCCAGAGTGCTAGGATTATATGCATGAGCCACTGTGCCGGCTGACTCTAGAATCTTAGACAAACAATAAGACCTCTGAACTTCATCTTCTCTCAGTTGGAATGAGAACAATATTGACCTGGATTAAAGGACAAAGGGAAGATGCTCTTGAAATTGAGATCTGCGGCTTATATGTTAACAGTAGTAGCACAAGTATATGAAGGTCATAGCTCAGAAAATTGAGAACCTAAGCTGTTACGATAGGAATTAATAGGACTGGAGAAACACACTAATGTTTCTTACTGTGATCGAATTATTTATTTATTTATTTATTTGTTTATTTTTGAGTCAGTCTCATTTTGTTGCCTTTGGTAGAGTGCCGTGGTATCAGCTCACAGTAATTTCCAACTCCTAGGCTCAAGTGATCCTCTTGCCTCAGCCTCTCAAGTAGGTGGGACTACAGGCGCCCACCACAAAGCCTGGCTATTTTTTAGAGATGGGGTCTCGCTCTTGCTCAGGTTGGTCTTGAACTCCTGAGCTGAAGCAATCTACCAGCTTTGGCCTCCCAGAGTGCTAGGATTATAGGTATGAGCCACCATGCTCAACCCTGAATTGTTTTTTATAAGAAATGTATGAGTTCATGTGTGTTCAAGGAGATGACTCTATTTTTTCACTGGGAGTCAATATCTGGGAAAACAATTTGTATTTATATAATTAACTGTATCTGTGTTTTTGTGCCACTTAGTGTAGGATGTGAACATTTTTCAATGAGCTGTAGGAGTTGAACTTAGTCTTGCTTGGATTGAAAACCCAAGCAGTTTCATATTATTCCAAAATGTTTTTGTGGCACAATAAATATTAGTGACTGTTATTATTACAAGCCAGGGAACAAATAGCTAGATTAGAGTGTCAGCTATACTTCCTAAAATAGTCTTAAGACCTCTGTATATTTGTGTGTATGTTTAAATGTTTGTCTTTCAAGTCATAGCATAAGTTTATGTTTTTAAGATAATGCCTCAGAGCCTCTAGATTAAAAAGGCAGAGTATCTGTGAGATTGCACCCTCCATTCTTCTCTTGTGGGTTCACTTTTCAGAATCGGCTATGGAAGATTATAAAATACTATGTGTACGTATTTCCTAAAATATAATATATGAAAAGATGGAGAAGGAGTAAAGACCAGGATAATAAAAGGGACAGTCAGAGATGGTTTGAAAAGCTAACTTTAACATTTTAAATATGTAGATTACCAGTTACCAGACGCCAAGCCTTCCAGTGACCTCAAGGCTGGCCTTCAGGATCTCTCTGGGAATTTGGTTCCTCTTGAGGATGTTCACATCAAGGGGCGAATAATAGACTTTGTAGCCCAGGTATGTTCTTCGTGGTTTTAGGATACTTAAATGAGTGTAAATCATAAGTGAGAATTTGATTGCAGTTACATGAACTAAAGATTATATGCATTTCTAAAATTCACATATTCATCATATATTCACTGAGCACTGTATGCCAGGGACTTTTCTAGGGTCTGGGCACACAGCAACAAACAGCACACAAGCTCTGCCCTTGAGGAACATGCAGTGGGAGGGAGCAGGTGATGACCGTGGTAAACGAGTAAAACACATATGTTAGGTGAGGATAGGTGCTAACGTACAAAGAAGGGAGGGGCTGTAGCCTGTTAGTAGGATGGCTGAGAAGGTGATAGATGTGTGTAGCCCTGAAAGCAGTGGGGATTAAACCATGTGGACAGCAGGAGCCACTCATTCCAAGCAGAAGGAACAGCATATGCAAAGGCCCTGAGGTAGGAGTTTGATGTGGTCAGAGGACACCAGGGAGGTCACTGTGGCTAGAGCAGAGTGGAAAAGGGGACAGTGGAAGGGGACTGCGTCAGGGAGGCGAGGGAGGCTCTTACCAGGACACAGGAGGCATCTGGAAGATGTTTGGCAGAGGAGCAATGTGATCAGACCTATGTTTTAATGGCTCAGTTTGGACACCATGTGGATAATGCTCAGAAGAGGACCAGGTAGGAGACATCTTAGGTCAAGTTCCTTGGAAAACCAGCTCTAGATGGGAATTTGTTTTCAGGAAGCTGGCTGGACAATAACTCAGGAGCAGCAACTGCAAGGCAATAGGGAGGTAGGACCTGGCAATGGAGATGTTGAACTGTGATGCAATACAGCCAAGTCCTCTGATGACCTTAGGGGCAACTCTGGGCCAGGTGGTCCATCTGAGATGTTCGAGATGCAGGTAAGAGGGCTGGACTTTTTTCCCCCAGTCCCTGTATGTGGGTTGGGGAAAATTCAGTGAGCAACTACCAGCTTCCCCACTTCAGCAAGAGCAAATCTGACCTCCCCTTCAGATACTGTTTGACGTCATGAGCCCAGATTAAATCACCAAGCATGAGCATAGAGAAGAGAGAAGGCAACCTGGGGAGGTTGGAGAAGAGGCTGGAGCAGCCACGGGGATGAGGGGGAGGCAGCCTTGGAGATGCACAAGGGAAGGCTAATGAGAAGAGGTAAAGGCCACTAGTAGAACTGGTAAGATAAAGACTCAAACCCGACTGCTAGATTTTAGCTATGAGGAAGTTAACAGTGACCTTGACAGTCCCCTTTTAGTTGGAGAGGTAGGGTAAATGGCTGATCTGAGTGAATTCAAGAGAGAACAGAAGGAAAGAATTGGGATACAGGAGAGAAAATAGGACACCAGCTGAAGAGCAGTGGGACTGAGTGTTTTCTTTCTTCTTTTAAGAAGCCAGCGTAGGAGGGAAACTGATGGTTCAGAATCTGCTGGTGCTCTGTCCTCCTGTAGACCAAGGGTGACCTAATTCTCGGTCCCAAGCTAGCCACAGCCAGGGGCTCACAGCTAGTCATCCAAGGACAAAGGGCTGAGGGCAAAGTCAGGGACACACATGCAGCCAGGAGGCTAGATGTGGTATAAAAGCTTGGAAAGTTCTCAGTTTTTCAAAATTGAATTGGTTTTCCAAGATTGCATCGAACAACTATAAAAGCCTCTTAGGAGGATAAGAACGTTGGAGCCCAGTGCTGTGATGTTTTGATCCCTTTAGCGGAAAATTGGGTTCACTTCAGTCATCACCTTAAACTGGAGAAATAGGGTGTGGGAGTGAGGAAAAGCAGTCTGGATACAGCTGACCACTTTGCCCTGGGTCTGCTCTGATCCATACCACTGCCCCTAAGGAAGCTCAGGGCAATGTCATAACCTTCTGGAAGACCCAGATATGGGCTTGTGGGAAGTGTTCTTTATCTACTGATCCCTTTGGAGCCATTTAGGAGCTGTAACCTACAAATCAGGCCCTAGGGTGAGTTTTTCACATGCAGTATTTAATTTTCCCCAAACTCTGCAAGCTATGATTATGCCTATTGTTTAGATGAGGAAGCTGAGGCTCAGAAACATTTTATCAATTAGATAAAGTCTGAATTTGAGTTTGGATCATTCTGACTCCAGCATTCAGGTTCTTACTACCCTATAATGCAACGTGGTTCAAATTGTACAAAGCGAAGAATTTGGAATTTGAAAGGCTTAGCTTTCAATCCTTGCTCAATCTTTTCTAGCACTGTAGCCTTGGGAAAGTTATTTAACTTCTTTTGTGTCTTAGTTTCCTCATGTGTAAACTAGAAATAACAATATCTGCTCATTAGTATTGTGGCTATTAGATATAATGAACGTAAAGGATGGAGGGCAGTTTTTTCACATATAAAATGCATGATTATGTTACAGCATCTGTCCTCTATGTTGAATTAGACAACTTGTACTATATGATATTTCAAACCTGAAGAGGCCTGTTCCCTGGGAAAGTTTGCCCCCCAAAACAACTCATGATTTGGTGAACTTCTCACTAGTTTATAGGGAGACAGCTGGCTTGTAAGTTGACCCTGAGTATCCCAAGGTCAGTTCTTTCTAATGGAAAATTAAGATATCAAAACTTCAACAGTGTATTTGTTTCAGTTCTAAGTCCCAGTAAAAATACTCCTATCATCATTATCTAAAATGACTGACATTTTGAGTGTGAAGTCACACAATATGATCTACAAACAGAATGAAGTTGACCCAGGCCTCACCTCTGGAAACTCACATGCAAAGACGGGCCCAGCATCTGCTGAGCAGGAAGAAAAATGAGCATACAAGTACAACTACTTAGTGATCCTTGGATACCTTGGAGGGATTGATAAAACTCTGGGAGTCCAAGAGAGGAACAGGTTCTGTGCATGGCCCAGGGGACAGCGTATGGAATCCTCCCAGTCAGTGCCTGTGTGGGCCCAAGTCCCAGGGCCTCCCTGCCAGGTGCCTGACCAACCTTCCACTGTGGCATGCAGAACTGCTCGGATCCCTGAGAAACTCACACCTGTGCATCTTCTCAGGTGGTGGCCAGACCCTAATTCCAGGGATCACTCCCACTAGCTAGCACAACATTCATTTGCAGGACAGCAAGAGTTTGGAAGTCCAGGAGGACCCTGACTTACCGATTCAGGAAGACTCAGATTGCTTATAGGAACCACTGGAAAAATTTTGCCTGTCACCCTACATCCCTAGGGGCAGCCTAGGTTACAGCAAATCCAGGTGTGAACAACATTTTTGAATAGGTTCTTTTTCTTTATTGTGGTGGTCTCTTCCCAGAGATTATGAATTACAAATTGTTAAATATGTTTATCTTGTTATTGTCATGTTTAAAATTTTGTTATAGAGGCTAAGCGTGCGCTGTGGGCAGTCGGAAGCCTACAGCTAGACTTGCACCGGAGCTTCGCGGCCCTAGAGCTCCCCATGGCTTCCTCACGAACCACTTCCACTGCAGCTAAAAATAAAACACCCGATGACTTAGTTGCTCCTGTTGTGAAGAAATCACACTTCTATTAGGGAAGTTTGGAAGAGAAGGAGAGATAGAGTCTGGCCAAAAGAGAGTCTGGGATTTTTGGAAAAGACTTAAAGCAGGAAATATTAGTATACTTTCTGGAGAAGTGTTTGAAATTGAGGAGTACATCAGTGAGCGACAGGCAGAAGTATTGGCTAAATTTGAAAGAAGGAAGCGAGCCTGGCAAATCAATTTTTCCACAGATGACTCAGAGGTCACCTAGAGCCTTGGGGGAACCCATCACACTTTTTGGAGATGGCCCTGCTGAAAGAAGAGAAAGGTTAAGAAATATCCTCTCAGTAGTTGGTACTGATAATTTAAAAAAGACTAAGGAGGGGCAGAACCTGTGGCTCAAAGGAGTAGGGCACCAGCCCCATATGCCAGAGGTGGCGGGTTCAAACCCAGCCCCGGTCAAAAACTAAAAAAAAAAAAAAAAAGACTAAGAAGGATGATGAGAACTCTAAGCATTCCAAAGAAGAGTATCAGCAAACCTGGTTCCATGAAGGACCAAACAACTTGAAAATGGCTAGACTATAGATAGCTAATTATTTATTGCCCAGGGCAATGAAGCGCTTGGAAGAGGCTCGTCTCCATAAAGAAATTACTGAGACAACTAGAACCTTCTAGATGCAGGAGCTGCATAAATCTCTATGGTCTTTGAATAATTTCTGCAGTCAGATTGGGGATGATCGGCCTATCTCCTACTATCCCTTTAGTCCTAATTCCAAGATGCTGGCCACAGCTTGTTAGAGGGGGCTTTGTAAGCTCTGGTCTGTTCCTGATTGCAACCTCCTTCACACTCTTCAAGGCCGTAACACAAATGTAGGAGCAATTGCATTCCATCCCAAGTCCACTATCTCCTTGGACAAAAAAGATGGCAACCTGGCTTCTTTTGCTGCTGATGGCTCTGTGAAGCTTTGGAGTCTTGATAGTGACAAACCAGTGGCAGATATTAAAGGCCGTACAGTGCATGTGGCTCGTGTCATGTGGTATCCATCAGGACATTCCCTGGGCACTACCTGCTATGACCGTTCATGGCGCTTATGGGATTTGGAGGCTCAAGAAGAGATCCTGCGTCAGGAAGGCTACAGCACAGATGTATATGACATTGCCTTCCATCAGATGGCTCTTTGGCTGGTACCAGGGGCCTGGATACATTTGGTCAAGTTTGGGACCTACGTACAGGATGTTGTATCATGTTCCTGGAAGGCCATCTGAAGAAAATCTACGGAATAAATTTCTCCCCAAATAGCTACCACATTGCAACTGGCAGTGGTGACAACACGTGCAAAGTGTGGGACCTTCGGCAGTGAGGTTGCATCTATACCATCCCTGCCCATCAGAACTTAGTGACCGGTGTCAGGTTTGAGCCCTTCCATGGGAACTTCTTGCTCACTGGTGCCTATGATAACACAGCCAAGATCTGGAACCATCCTGGTTGGTCTCCACTGAAGACTCTGGCTGGCCACGAAGGCAAAGTGATGGGCCTAGACATTTCTTCTGATGGGCAGCTCATAGCCACTTGCTCATATGACAAGACCTTTAAGCTCTGGATGACTGAATAGTCAAGACAATGGAAAGGAACTCTTAACTTCATGTATACCCTTAGAAGCCATTTTCCTCAAAAGAAAAGAATTGGAGTGTTGTTTAGTTCTATCACGTTTTGTTAATTACCAGGCATAGACTCTCAATAGAATTGGATTTTCATGTCAGCTCCCACTTCAGGCAGGCAGCCAAGTCTCTAAGTGATGGGGAACCAAACCCTTTCATGTTGGAAATTTAATTTTCTGTGCCTTGCCGCAAACTGTGTAGACATTTCATTAATCTTTTATTTGAATATCCTGTAACCTCTCTCACAGCACTGAATATTGTGACTGACTCTTTCTTAAAACCTGGTTAGATATAACATAGTATATGCTTCAGAACTACATATGATCCACAGAGCAAGGTGGCCGGGCTGACCTATATTCAGGAAGCCCTCACATAAAGGAGCGCATATTATCCCTCACTGTTTATTTTATTATTATTATTATTTTTTTTTTTTTTTTTTTTGTAGAGACAGAGTCTCACTTTATTGCCCTCGGTAGAGTGCTGTGGCGTCACACAGCTCACAGCAACCTCCAACTCCCAGGCTTAGGCGATTCTCTTGCCTCAGCCTCCCAAGTAGCTAGGACTACAGGCGTCTGCCACAACGCCCAGCTGTTTTTCTGTTTTTGCAGTTCGGCCGAGGCTGGGTTTGAACCCGCCACCTTCGGTATATGGGGCCAGCGCCCTACTCGTTGAGCCACAGGCACCACCCTATCCCTCACTGTTTAAACAATGCCTCTCAGCAAGCACTTTTCCTCTTCCTCGAGAATAGGAGATGAAGCAGTAGACCACAGCTATGCTGTTGGTTATGCAGTGAAGATTTTACTTCTTTCTTTTGATTTCACTTGGAATGCCAGACGTATCAGGAAGCATCGGAAAAGTTGGAACCGAACATTTGCCTTGGCAGAAAATGTCTTCCATTTTGCTTTGAAGTTTGGCATCCTTCTTGTTACCCTAAATCATGGCCCTTGTGTTGGAATTAAAAGAAGTTTTTAGTAAACATGAAAAGAAAAATTATTATGGGGTCTGAAGTGTTTTTTTTTTATTAAATTTTCAAATATTTAAAGCCTCTTGCCTTTTCCTGAGCAAGGAGTGATGCTATGAACACAGTCTGTTGGAAAGATTAGTTGCAAAACAGTAGAGATGACAGACAAATGAAGGAGTGGAAAAAAACTTGAGTCTGGAGGAACCAAGGCAAGGCAGGAGGAGATGAGAAGCCACCAGAGAGTGTATAGTAAGGGGGCCAGACAGAGAGACGTCTCCAGGAGGAAGTGCCAACACCTGAAAGCAGATCGGATGGAAGGACTGTTCTGGAATAGTTTCCAGCCCATGTGACACTAAGGAGGCATGAAAGCCCTGAAAGGGGCTGTTTTCCCAGGTATCTCAAAAAGAGCTACATTGTCTCTGCCACATCAGTGTGTGTAGGAGGACTGTGGGTTCTAGTGGATGTGTCTGAACTACATAAATACCTAGCCATGCATTTTATCACATGATGTGGACTCACCATTGCTGCAGTGGAACGTGTTAGTCTCTGAAGTCAGAGTTGGGAAATTTGAGGGAGGTGATAAAATTTGAAGGAATTTCAAACAAATATGGGAAATTGTTTTTATTAGTCATTGTTCCTGCAAGTGTTGTTTCATATGGTCTCACCAAATACATGCGTTTTCCCCTTCTTCAGGTCATTGTTTTTCAGACGTACACAAATCAAAGTAATATGCCCATCGAAGCAAAATACATCTTTCCTTTGGATGACAAGGCGGCTGTGTGTGGCTTTGAGGCCTTCATCAACGGGAAGCACATAGTAGGAGAGGTAAGGAGAGAAAATGCTTTGCGACTGCTCTTTACTTTCAGAGTCAGTTGCTTGTTTACCTACATGTTCAGTGGCTATCCCTACCTGATATTATCAGTGTCTTGCAAATTATTTGAGTGGGCTCTTCAAAAAAGAGAGATTTCAAGCAAAAGTTTAAGTCTGTGGTCACGTTTCATGTAAGAAGTGGTTTTAAAACTAATCCTTTCCAGATTAAAGAGAAGGAAGAAGCCCAGCGAGAATACCGAGAAGCTGTCAGCCAGGGCCATGGCGCTTACCTCATGGATCAGGACGCACCGGTATGGCTTTTACTCATCAAGTGCCCAGTATACTTACAGGAAAGGGGAAAAATGTAAAAAGATTTGAAATATGAAATTCATACAAGGGACCAAGATTAATTTACAGTACTTTAGCCCTAGATTTTCACTTGCTGTAAGCCAAGCCAGTCAGGCCCATTTGACATAATACTAATAAAGGAGGAAATGGTGTCAGTAGTACTAGTATCAGACAAAAGGAGGAAATGGTGTCAGTAGTACTAGTATCAGACAAACAGGAAGAGCCTAGCCCTGTCATTGGGCACTGCGTTTCCCAGAAATGATGACAACAAGAAAGTATTTGGGATGCATAATTTTCATCTTCTCACAAAAGAGCATTATATATTTACAATTTTTCTGGAAGTAAGCTCACCTATCAATTTACCCAGTCTGCACCAGGGAGGCAGGGTCCTAGGATAAGTACAACTCTTGTGCTTTCTGATAATCAGCATTGGGGGGAATGTGAGGTGGACAGTGTGGAGGCAGGAGCAGCCATCATGTCCACTAGACTTCTCTCAAATAAAAGATGTTTTAAACACACCTCTGGCAGGTGCTAGATGGCGTGCAGTCAGCGTCTCTTATGCAGATGTTTTCTTCGTTTGTGCAGATGGGGCCATATGCCTCGGTTTCACCTGCGAATGACACATTGCCATAGTATTGTGAACATTTAATGTTTGGTGGGAGTGATTTATACAGATTTAAGGGATGAATTATTACTTTTGACATCTAAGATATCCATTTGCAGAATGGGAATAAGCAATGAAGAGGTGATTATTAAACAGTAATGCTGGCTCCTGAGTAAACTGTATGTATAGAGGCCTGGGGTTCACTTGAGAGACTGCAACTTAATAGTATTAGGTTATGTTTACAGGTGAGCTGGTCACCATCTTTCTTCCTCAGTGACACAGTTCACTGGGAATGTGGTCCACAGAAAGTCTTCACAGAAGATATTACTGATGGGCAAAGTCTAATCAGAACTATTGCTGGCCCAAACCTTTGGGTCTCCCAGAATGTATTTTGCTATCTAGTGACTATAATGTTCTCATACTATATGATATTAAAATACTATATATTATTATATAAAACCAAATATTGTATTATATATTATTTTATGTGTATTATATTTTATATGTTTATAATATAAAATATGTGTCGTATCATTGTTAGTCCTCCATTAGTTGAGAATATTATCTATATAACATGCAGGCATATACATACATTATATATGTTAGACACAATATAGTAATATACAAACAGTCCCCATTTATTATACAGTGGTTCAGCCTATAATTTTTCAATTTTATGATGATGTGAAAATGGTAACATTGAGTAGAAGCTGTACTTGAAAGATCCACACAAACATTGTGTTTTCACTTTCAGTATGGTACTCAATAAATTGCATTAGACATTCAATACTTTATTATAAAATAGGCTTTGTGTTAGATGATTTGCCCATCTCTAGGATAATGTAAGCATTCTGAGCATGTTTAAGGTAGGCTAGTCTAAGCTATGATGTTCTGTAGGTTAGGTGTATGAAATGCATTTTTGGTTTATATTTTATACTTAAAGTTAGTTTATTGGGTGTGCTGTATATTATATACTGCCTATGTATATATGTGGTTAAGTATCAAAAGATATTATTTTACACACACACACACATAACGAGGTCCCACCTATCTTCTGACTTCAGATAACCAAAGGGTTGAGGTTCAAATCATTTCTTGCTGGGATATTATGTAAAGATGCATTAATATTATAAGTTAATGTACCAGAAATGTAGATAGAGTTAAAGAAGTTATGGCTTACATGAATGACACCAAGGGACTCCCTGCAGGCCACTCCCCTTTCTATCTACAGCCCTTCCTGACCCTCCCCAGGTGCATGCCCTCCCACCCTCCCCACGCACTCACAAGCCCTCCTCCATCACCCCTGCTACAGCCCCCCCCACCATCCATTCCCATCCCTACAGCCCTCCCTGCCTCATACTCCTTTCTATCCCCCTCCTTTACCCCAGTTAGTGTCTTCTCTTCCCAGCAGCAGCTTTTTGGGTGCATTGCCATTCTTCTTAAACTGGCAGCCTTATTTCTGTTTCCTCCACTATCAGTAGATGAAGAGCCTTCCTGTTATTTAAAATAAAATCTCTGGGCTCGGTGCCTGTAGCTTAGTGGCGAGGGCACCAGCCATATATGCAGGAGCTGGTGGGTTTGAACCCAGCCCGAACCTGCTGAACAACAATGACAACTACAACCAAACAATAGCCGGGCCTTATGGCAGGCACCTGTAGTCCCAGCTACTTGGGAGGTTGAGGCAAGAGAATTGTGTAAGCCCAAGAGTTTGACATTGCTGTGAGCTGTGACGCCATGGCACTCTACCGAGGGCAACATATTGAGACTCTGTCTCAAAAGTAAATAAATAAAAATAAAATCTCTGACAAATCACCCAGTTTTCTAGCTTTCCTCCCTCCAACTCAAAAGTGGTGGTTTTGCACACAAGGACACCCCAGTCAGGCCTGCTGAGTGCCATAAGCCAGCACTCTATATGTTCCTAAGCAATGCTGTGCACTGATTCTTCCTCAGAGTCAACAATTAAACTGACATTAGCACCTACATGATATTTTAGCAGTTTAAAAATAACAGCTGGGCAGCACCGGTGGCTTAGTGGGTAAGGTGCCGGTCCCATATACCAAGGGTTCAAACCTGGCCTCAGCCAAACTGCAGCAAAAGATAGCCAGGCGTTGTGGTGGGTGTCTGTAGTCCCAGCTACTTGGGAGGCTGAGGCAAGAGAATTGCTAAGCCAAGGAGTTGGAGGTTCCCGTAAGCTGTGACGCCACGGCACTCTATCAAGGGTGACAAAGTGAGACTCTGTCTCAAAACAAAAACAAAAACAGTTACTCTTGGCTCGGCACCTGTGGCTCAATGGGCTAAGGCGCCAGCCATGTACACCTGAGCTGGCGGGTTCGAATCCAGCCCTGGCCCGCCAAACAACAATGATGACTGCAACCAAAAAATGGCCGGGTGTGTGGCGGGCGCCTGTAGTCCCAGCTACTTGGGAGGTAGAGGCAGGAGACTTGCTTGAGCCCAGGAATTGGAGGTTGCTGTGAGCTGTGATGCCATAGCACTCTATCCAAGGTGACAGCTTGAGGCTCTGTCTCAAAAACAAAAACAACAACAACAACAAAAAACAGCTGGTCCATGCAGAGCTCACAGTCCAGCACTCAGCAAACACCTATGGAGTGTGGTAAATACACAGGACTAGAGATTTGTCATTAATGTGACCAGTGTGGTCGTGGCACATTGGGCAAGGGGCAGTTTTGGTTGTCGGGCTAAAGCAACATGTTTTGCTTCTACCCCTTCCTTGGCAGCCCAAGAAATGAAAGAGTTTGCTGCCCTTTCCTCAGCAGCTTGCCGGGGAAAAGGTCCAGGGAGGAGTATCCTGGGTGAGCCCCGTGTGTGTCCCCCAGCCTCTGCCACACCTCTGCTGCCAGAGGTGCTCCCTGTCTTCTGCCCTGCCCAGTCCTTCCTGTGGGGCAGCAGAAGCCATGATTGACAAATTCCCCTTGGGCTGGGGCTCCCGTATTTTATAAACTTGATTTGCTAGCCATTCTCAGCTGATCAAAATTCACACAGTTCCTCTGTCCCCTCTGTCATCAGAGAGGCTTGTCACTCTTTGGAATTCAGCCCACTCGATTGGTGGGTCAAGACAGGTTATGATTTTGTACATTTTCTAGCACATGATAAAGGCAGTGACATTATCTTCTATCTACCTCCACTCTACCCCACACTATTAAGTGGCAGCGTTCCAGATTTTTATACACACATTAACACTGTTAAGCATTTAATAAGTACCTCTTCATTAATAAACATAGATAATTTAACCTTTAACCTTTATTTATCATTAATATTCTACGATTCTAATCTAAATATACAAAATTGTCCTGATGGCATGGTCAGCTGGAATGCTGGACATAGTTGGAGATGTTGAGAGGATCTCTGTGTAGTTATCAGAAAAGAATTCCATCTAGCCTGTATTTTCTCTGCCCTCGCTAGTCATGAGGTTCCTGCCTTTTATAGTGATTATTAATATCCCATTAAAAGAAAGCTAAATACTTAAAAAATAAATAAATAACAAACATACTATATAAGTAAAAGAATTAAGTGAAGACAAAGCCTAGGGAAAGCTACTCTGGGTTTTCAGCTGTTGATGGAACTAGTTCTGGGTGCTGTGGCAGTCAGGGAAGCCACAGGTTCTTCAATGAAGGGGCTGTGTAGGGGCTACCTGTGCAGCGGAGCCTCCCCATGAGGGGCCATGGGACAGGGTGCATGATTGACTCTCCTCAGGTCAGCTGCCAACAGGACCTGGCTCCCTCCATCTCCTGTGCACACTACCCTGACCCCACCTTTGGCCAGTGACTCCAGGATTCTCCTTTAGCATCCCCAGTGTTTTACTATTTTCTTAGGAAGAATCTGGCAGACTGTATTCAAGTCATCTAAGTAATATGGGGGATTGTCTAGCATAGAATGCTTTAGAGCTACAAGCTAAGTCATATGTTTCTATTTCAGGATGTTTTTACTGTAAGTGTTGGGAACTTACCACCTAAAGCTAAAGTCCTCATCAAAATCACCTACATCACGGAGCTCAGCATCCAAGGCACTGCTGCTGTCTTCTTCATGCCTGCCGCAGTGGCACCCTGGCAACAGGACAAGGCTTTGAATGAAAACCTGCAGGTCTGTATACTTAAGATTTGAAGAAGCATTTTTCTGGGGATTTATGCATAGGGAGGAAAAATATCTAAAATAATCTTATTGATATAAAGTCAATTTTACCAACATCTATACATTTAGACATACTGTGTCCATAAAATGAAAAGAAGATATAAATATGCTCAATGAGTATAATATTTTTATTTTGTTCAGTCACTAAGTGTCCATACTGCATGTTTATTATGAAGAATTTAAATATGCATAGAGAATGCAAATAAGCCAAAAGAAGAAAATTTAAACCATCCTTAATTCTATCACCCAGAGATAACCTCTGGATAGTGCTTTGTTATATATCCTTCCTCCCAGACTTTTTACTTGGCAGGTACAGTATACAATTAAAATTTGTGTGTGTGTATGTGTATAAGTACACACACAGAGACATACAGAGATTGAAAATCTCTGTCCAGATCGTCAATTGTATTTTAGTTCCTGGCATTCCATGAGCAAATGCTCTGTTTCACTACGTGGAAGGGAAAAGAGCTGTCTTACTGCTGTCAGTTGTATCCTTGCTGGGGTAATAGTCAGTTTAGTGCCACTGTAAAACTTAACAGATACTTAGTTATATATTTTTCTTTTAACAGGATGTAGTAAAGACAATTTGTGTAAAGGAAATAGGAACAAAGCAAAGGTTAGTACCTAGTATATATAACCTGTCAATCATTCAGGATATTAGCTTTAAAATTTGAATTTTTATTTAAAATTATTTGAAATAGGCCAGATGCAGTGACTCATACCTTTAATCCTGGCACTCTGGGAGGCAAAGGTGGGTGGATTGCTTGAGCTCACAAGTTTAAGACCAGCCTGTGCAAGAGTGAGACCCCCCCCCCCATCTCTACTAAAAATAGAAGAATTAGTCAGGCATGATGGCAAATACCTATAGTTCCAGGTACTTGGGAGGCTGAGGCAAGAGGATTGCTTGAGCCCAAGAGTTTGAGGTTGCTGTGAGCTATGATGCCACCGCACTCTACCGGGGGCAACAGAATGAGACTCTGTCTAAAAAACAACAAACAAACAAATAAATAAAATTATTTGAAACAGGCCGGGTGTGGTGGCTCAAGCTCATAATTCCAGCACTTTTGGGGGCTGAGGTGGGAAGATCACTTGTGACCAGTATTATGACCACGAATGCATTATGGTGACATTTTAGTGAGACTCTGTCTCTACCAAAAAAAAAAATAAACTTAAAAGTAATAACAAAATAAGATTATTTGAAACAACTTTAGGTGGAAATTTAAAATAGTAGACTAAGACAACTTTCTCTTCATTTTTGATAGCTTCTCTTTGACTATGTCTATTGAGATGCCATACGTGATTGAATTCATTTCCAGTGATACACATGAACTGAAACAAAAGGTTAGTAAATTTTTTTCTTAAGAGCTCGTATTTGAACATTACTGTACTTTATTTTATCAAAGCAATGTACACATGTGGTTTAAAAGTGAAATAATGTTTGATAGTAGCTTCTAACAAGAAATAGCAGTTGGTCCCATCCAGGCTTTTCCCCCACCCCACCTTCTAGAGCAGTGGTTCTCAACCTGTGGGTCACGACCCACAGGAACTGTATTAAAGGGCTACAGCATTAGGAAGGTTGAGAACCACTGTCCTAGAGCCAGCGAACCTCTTGGAATACTTGAACTGCTTCTTTGGCATTGTTAGGTTTTTTTGTTTTTTTTTTTTTAGAGACAGAGTCTCACTTTGTCGCCCTCGGTAGAGTGCAATGACGTCACAGCTTACAGCAACTCCAGCTCCTGGGCTTAGGCGATCCTCTTACCTCAGCCTCCCAAGCATTGTTAGGTTTTAAATAATAATTTTTTACTGGTTTTTCTTGATTCATCTGTTTCTGGAATTATCTTTGGATTTCCTGTTATCATAGGTATCTAGCTCCTGCCCCTCCATCTACCTCACTCTCTATTTTTCTCTCCCCTCATTCCAGGAGGCCTATACATAATAGTATTTAAGTTATCATGATTCTTAATCGATGTTTACCATTGAGCCCAGAAATGTATTATGGTGACATTTTCTTTTTTTAAAAAACTTTCTGGCCAGGTACGGTGGCTCACGCCTATAATCTTAGCACTCTGAGAGGCCAAGACAGGCAGATCACTTGAGCTCAGGAATTTGAGAGCAGCCTGAGCAAGAGCAAGACCCCGTCTCTACTAATGGCTGGGCGTGGTGGTGGGAACCTGTAGGCCTGGCTACTTGGGAGGCTGAGGCAGGAGGATCACTTGAGTTTGAGATTGCTGTGAGCTAAGCTTATGCCTTGGCATTCTGGCCTGGACAACAGAGTGAGACTCTATCAAAAAACTCTCCCAAAATTTTCTGGAGTATTTCCTAAAAAAAAAAAAAAAAAAAAAAAAAAAGTTGCCTTTTTTCATTTGCATAGTTTCTGGACTATTTATTCTCCTATGCACTAACATACTCCTATGCATTGGTTGAAACCCCTCTCTCCCAGGCATGATGGCACATGCCTATAATCTGAACCTTTTGGTGAGGTGGAACCTGGGTTGGAAATTGCCCTTCCTCAGAACACTGAAGATTGGCACATGGCCTTCTAACTTCCAGGTTACAATGAAAGGTTGAGTGATAGTCTTATCCTCCATTTTTTGTGTGTGGTCTGTTTTGTTTTTTTAAATTCTGGAAGAAATTCAAATCTTCTTTGTCACTAGTATTCTGAAATGTCATACTAATGTGATATTCATTTATTGTATATAACTAGTGGCCTTTAGTTCTGGGAAATTTTATTATATTAAAAAAGATAGGCTCAGGGTGGCACCTGTGGCTCAAAGGAGTAGGGCGCCGGCCCCATATGCTAGAGGTGGCGGGTTCAAACCCAGCCCCAGTCAAAAACTGCAAAAAAAAAAAAAAAAAAATAGGCTCAGTGCCCATAGCACAGTGGTTATGATGCCAGCCACATATACCAAAGATGGCGGGTTCAAACCCAGCCTGGGCCAGCTAAGCAACAATGACAGCTGCAACAAGAAATAGCTGGGCATTGTGATGAGCACCTGTAGTCCCAGCTACTTGGGAGGCTGAGGCAAGAGAATCTCTTGAGCCCAAGAGTTTGAGGTTGCTGTGAGCTGTGATGCCACAGCACTCTATCGAGGGCTTCATAGTGAGAAACTGTAAAATAAAATGAATAAATAAATAAAATAAAATAAAGTACAAAATAAAATGTAAAATAAAGTAAAGTAAAATAAAATTCTCTGTCTTTTTCCTTTTTGCAGTACCTTTCAGTCAGGTAACCCTTGGAGCCAGCCCCTTGTTTTCTTGGTTTTTTCTTCTGTTGCCCATTTAATTATCTTTTTGTTCTCTTTTCTAGGTGTTTTCATTTTTTTTGAAACAGAATCTCACTTTCTCATCCCTGTTAGAGTGCCATGGTGTCACAGCTCACAGCAACCTCAAACTTGTGGGCTAAGTGATTCTCTTGTCTCAGCCTCCCAAGTAGCTGGGAATACAGGTGCCCACCACAACTCCTGGCTATTTTTTTAGAGAGGGGGGTCTCACTCTTGCTTAGGCCAGTCTCGAATCCTTGAGCTCAGGCAATCCACCTGCCTCGGCCTCCCAGAGTGCTAGGATTACAGGCATGAACCACTGTTCCCAGCCCTCAGTGTTTTCTTTTTAAATTCCAACCATTCTCTTGAAATTTGTATTTTGATTCTCCTGTGTTTTTTCATAGGTCTTTTCTGTTCTGCAAGTGTTCCCTTTTCTTAATAGCATCTTTGTGTGTTTTATGGATACCTCATCCTCTCCAGTCACTCTGAAAACATTCTTCTGTTCTCCATGTTGTGTCTCCTCTCGGTTCCTTTTTTCAATCTCTGGCTTTTTGTTTATTTTTTTGGTCTTCATATTAGAAGCTTTTCCTCAAACGTCTGGGTGACCCTCTCTGGGTTCATTCTTAAGACTGAGGCACGTGGCCGGGTGCAGTGGCCCATGCCTATAATCCTAGCAGTCTAGGAGGCCAAGGCAGGTGGATTGCTTGAGCTAAGGGGTTTGAGACTAGCCTGAGCAAGAGAGAGACTCTATCTCTACTAAAAATAGAAAAATTAGCTGGGCATGGTAGCAGGTGCCTGCAGTCCCAGGTACTTTGGAATCTGAGAAAAGGGGATCTCTTGAGCCCAGGAGTTTGAGGAGGCTGTGAGCCAAGATGCCATGGAACGGTTTCAAAAAAAAAAAAAAAAGAAAGAAAGAAAAGACTAAGACACGAGAAAGTCAGTTAGAAGCCCTGGAATGTTCATAGAATATGACAGGTAGGCAACTCAGGGCCCATGTTTTATGATGCCAACTTATATTTTTTCCCATAAAGCAATGGTTCTCAGCCTTCCTTTAATACAGTTCCTGTGGGTCGTGACAGTTGAGAACTTCTGCCCTAAAGGAAGCAGCCCTGTGCTCCTGTGCTCCATTATACCTTAAGTTCCCTCATCTGGATTCTGTTTGGCTGTGTTTCTCTCAATAATGAATCTCCAGTTTCCTTTAGAGCAGTGGTTCCCAACCTTCCTAACGCCACGGCCCTTTAATACAGTTCCTGTGGATCGCGACCTACAGGTTGAGAACCGCCGCTTTAGTGAAAGAACAGGAGGTAAATGGTGCCACCTGCTTGGCTGCTTAGGTCAGGGAAGGCCCTGGCCTGGCAGCTTAGTGTAGTCTGTCACTGGTCTCATGTCTTCACAGGACCTGGTGAGCCTTCCTCCCACACTGCTACAGCACTACAAGCCTACCACTGTAGCTGCCTCATTACAGAAACCAGTCTAAATTATTTCCCATACTTCTATCAGCTTTCCATCTCCTAAAATTTGTTGACATATCTCATATGCTGTTGTCTTTATTCTTGTTCTCAATATCTTTGTGGGTTCATAAACTTTTGTTTCCCTTTCATTTTAGGGAAGTTTAGCATTTTGCTACTGAGTGTAGATAAACATGTGTCTAATTCATCCCCAACAAAGAGTCCTTCATGTCACTTAACTTTGACCATACAGCAAACAGTCCCAAAACCTTGACTTAGAAAAACAAGCATTTCCTATTTTCACAGTTCTGTGGGTCAACAGGCTAGTGTTGGTCTGGGTTGCCTGCATGGGATGAGAGAGTCTAGGATAGCCTCAGTCACATGTGGCTGCTGGCCTGCCATCATGGGGGTGGTGGCCACATCTCCCATCCACAGGTTGGCTAAGGTTCATTAGTATAGTGACAGAAGAGTCCCCAGAAGCAATAGGAGTTCCAAACCCCATTTCACAGACACTTTTCAAGCCCTTACTTATATCTCATCGGCCAAAACAAGTCGAATGGCCAACTACAGATTCAAGGGCAGAAATACAAACGCTCCCTCCAGATGGAGGGAACTTCAAAGTTTCGTTGCAAAGGCATGACAGATAGGAATGGAGAGACTTTTTGTACAATCTCCCACATTGTCTTCATCATTGTAAACCTTATTTACATTTTCAAAACTTTTTAATTTATGAAAATTTGTAATTTATAAATAAGGTGTAATTCTAAGATTGCCATTGAATTTTCTATTTTATTATTCTAGGTTTTGATGTCTGATGTGCTTTGCTGTTATAACCAGATAAGTCTATCTGAATACACAGATCAATAATCTTTGGATTTAGGGTTTGATATTGTTTTAAACTTACATAAATTTGACTGTGTAAATTGACCTTAGAATTTCAGGAGGGTAACTGATAGGATCAAGATCTTACTTCTAAAACCTGCATTTCATAATTTTGGAATTTATTATTATACCACATTGCTGATTCTTAATAGAATTATATAAATTCCACAGGGGTTGCAACTTGACAGGTAAGTGCAAACTGATAAAAGGGAAATATTCCTATATTTACCCTGTTATGGTGATTTGTCTTTGCAGTGCACAGATTGCAAAGCTGTAATCAGCTCCGTGGAAGGCAGCTCTTTAGACAGTGGTGGATTTTCTCTCCACATTGGGTTGTCTGATGCCTATCTCCCAAGAATGTGGGTTGAAAAACATCCAGAAAAAGAAAGTGAGGTATGTTTCTTCAGAAGAAGGAAACACTGGGAAGCCAAGGTGGGCGGATTGCTTGAGCTTTGGAGTTTGACACCACCCTAAGCAAGAGTGACACCCTGTCTCTACTAAAAATAGAAAACATTAGCCCAGTGTTATGGGTGCCTGCAGTCCCAGCTACTTGAAGGGAGGCTGAGACAGGATGATCACTTGAACCCAGGAGTTTGAGGTTCAAGTGAGCACTACTATCTACCTGGGGCTACAGACTGTCTCAAAAAAAAAAAAAAAAAAAAAAGTAGAGGACATTAATGGAAAAATATTTTAAAATAAGTAGGTTGTTTACAGTTGGAAATTACTGATTGTCCTGAAAAACTCACTTTACAAAATGAACTCCCATACCCCAAGATTCTATAAATATAAACACACTGTCAAACATGACAATATTTCTGAGTTATCAACCGAAACCCACACATTCCCTATTTCCCTATAAAGATTGTTATTTGTACCTCAGTCTCCATTACAAAGAACATTTGCTATCAGACATTAACTTGGGTAGTCTGTATAACTTCTATACTTTTAAAATATTGATGCTGAGAAACAAATAAAAAATTGTTTATGTCTACCCTAAGACATTTTGTGTGGTTATGACAAAGAATCACTTTGAAAGCTAAACTAAAATTCAAAACTTACATGATAGTAGTTGTACTTGAAACATAGGTTAAAGGTATGTGGGTGTATTTTATTCTATATACTATAGAATGTGTGTGTGAAAGAGAGACACATTTGTCCTATGGACAATGTTGATGCCATATGATTTTTCAGATATTAATTCTGTATTAATTCTTGATTTTTGGGGAGTTACATCTTTTTTTTTGAGACAGAGCCTCAAGCTGTCGCCCTAGGTGGAGTACTGTGGCATCACAGCTCACAGCAACCTCCAATTCCTGGGCTCAAGCGAGTCTCCTGCCTCCGCCTCCCAAGTAGCCAGGACTACAGGCATCCACCACAACGCCCGGCCATTTTTTGGTTGCAGCCACCATTGTTGTTTGGCGA
>CAUYON010026894.1:0-17231 GCA_963573935.1 Arctocebus calabarensis | reverse complement strand
AGACAGAGCCTCAAGCTGTCACCCTGGGTAGAGTGCTGTGGCATCACACTCACAGCAACCTCCAACTCCTGGGCTCAAGCGAGTCTCCTGCCTCAGCCTCCCAAGTAGCTGGGACTACAGGCGCCCGCCACAACGCCCGGCCATTTTTTGGTTGCAGCCGTCATTGTTTGGCGGGCCGGGGCTGGATTCGAACCCACCAGCTCAGGTGTACGTGGCTGGCGCCCCAGCCCATTGAGCCACAGGCGCCAAGCCTGTGTCTTAAACATTTTTAATTATTTCTATTCCCATGTTGTTTTTTAGTAGAATTGTTTCTGGAAAAAAACCACTCCTTTGGGCTCGGTGCCTGTGGCTCAAGTGGCTAAGGCGCCAGCTACGTACACCTGAGCTAATGGGTTTGAATCCAGCCTGGGCCCGCCAAACAACATGACGGCTGCAACCAAAAAATGGCTGGGCGTTATGGCCGGCGCCTGTAGTCCCAACTACTTGGGTGGGAGGCAGAAGCAGGAGACTTGCTTGAGCCCAGAAATTGGAGGTTGCTGTGAGCTGTGATGCCACAGCACTCTATTCAGGGTGACAGCTTGAGGCTCTGTCTCAAAAAACAAAAACAAAACCAAAAAAAACACTCCCTTGATCACGGTTCTCCCTGTCAGGACTGTGTACACTCTGTAACATCTTTGGTGATGATAGTCCTGTTTTCCTAATAACTTTTGTTAATGTGGTGTGAAAGATGGAAGATTTGAGTATGTAATCATAAATTGTGAATTGGTGCAACATACAGCTTTGCAGCATTTGAAGATGCTGGCATTTAATATCCTCTTAAGGAAAATTTGCCTCTAAATTTTAAGCTGGAAATTCTTTGAAACAATTACAATCTCAATTAAAGGTGAAAAAAAAATCCTGTAGCCCAAAATAGGTGCTAACAGAACTTACAGAAGGTATTGCAGAACCATGATTTTTCTCAAATCACTAAAGATAATAAAAGTATCAAAAGACTGGGAGAGGGGGTAAATGCTTTAGTATGAGGTCTGACAATTAAGTTCAAGAACTTGTCACTATGCACTTACCATTGGCAGCACTGTACAAACAACTCAGTAAGTTTCTATAAGTTCTCAGTGTTTTAGAGTTGTGTATGTGGTGGTGTCTTGTTGAATGTTGCTTATTATTGTTGCATGTTTTTGTGGCCATTATGAGAATGTTAGTACTTGAATTAGAGCAACAGACATTAAATTTCTTGTTAAACCTGTAAAGAGTGGAAGTGAAATTAGGGATGTATTAGTCCAAGTTTATGAGGTTAATGCCAGAAAGAAAATGTCACTATACCAATGGATTAAACATTTTTCTGAGGGGAGAGAAAGCATCACTGATGAAGAGAGGTTGGGGCAGCCAGCAATAGGCAGATCCAATGAAAACATTGCAAAAATTCATCAAATTGTGTATTAAAATAATTGGCTGACTGTGAAAAGCATAGCAGACCAAGCAAACATGGAGAGAAACAGTTAGGAAAATCTTGGCATGAGAAAGGTGAGTGAAAAAAGGGTCCTGAAGGCAAAGGTGAGTTTATGTTTGCCAAGACCTTTGGGAAAGACAAGACAATACTTTGGGCCATGTTATCACTGGTGATAAAACATGGGTTTATTAATACAACCCTGAAGTAAAGGGTCAAAGTGCACAATGGAAGTCAGCCAATTCTCTATGACCATAAAAGTTCTGTCAGTCCAAATCAGGAGTCAAAAGAATGTTGTCAAACATTTTGACGTCAGAGGGATTGTTCTTTATGAATTTGTACCATGTGAACGGTTAATGAAATTTACTATTTCGAAGTGCTGAAAAGACATGTGAAAAAGTCATATGAAAATAACCTGAACTTTTCTCCAACAAGTCATTTTGCATCATAATAATGCACCAGCCGACATAATACTGTCTCTAAGGGAGTTTTTAGCCAGTAAACAAATAATTGTATTGGAATACTCTCCCACTCTCTTGCTCTCGCCCCCAATGACTTTTTTCTTTATCTGAAGATAAAGGAACTACTAAAAAGAAGACATTTTGATGACATTTATAACATTAAGGGTAACATAACGATAGCTTTGATAGCCATTCCAGAAAAAGAGTTCTAAAATTGCTTTGATGGGTAGACTAGGCTCTGGCATCAGTGCATAGCTTCTGAAGGGGAGTACTTTGCCTTAAGGTGATGATAGTGATATTCAGCAATGAGGTATGTAGCACTATTTCTAGGCTGAGGTGCAAACTTAATTGTCAGATCTTGTATTTCTACTAGGGACAGGAAAGCTGTGCAATGAAAACTTGCAAGGCACATAGTAGTCATGAAAACTGAATTTAGGGCCAAGCACAGTGGCCTGAACCTATAATCCTAGCACTCTGGGAAGCCAAGGTGGATGGATCGCCTGAGCTCAGGAGTTCCAGACCAGCCTGAGCAAAAATGAGACCCTATCTCTAAAAATAGCTGGGTTTTGTGGTAGGTGCCTGTAGTCCCAGCTACTCAGGAGGCAGAGGCAAAAGAACCACTTGAGCCCCAGAGTTTGAGGTTGCTGTGAGCTATGATGCCATATAGCACTCTAATGAGGGCAACAAAGCAAGACTCTGTCTCAAAAGAAAAAAAGAAAAGAAAACTGAATTCTGGCCTCAGCTCTTTTGGTCTTATGTATGTAAGATGATTTCTCCCTAATCTCCTCTTAATGGTCCGTCTCTATGTTTGTGAATGCTGTAAATAATTCACTACATACAGATAATTCGGTGGAAAGGAATGTTTCATCATGACTTGGAAAAAAAATGCTGTATCATTTTTACTTAGCAAGCAAGTATTTATTAGTAAGCAGTTGCACTTAAATAACTGAAAGAGTTCAATGTTCAAGATAACACAGAGCATTGTTTACTTTAGGTTAATGATTAGAGATAGACAATGAAGGTTTTCATTATTGTGTAATATATTAGAATGGATATCCAGATTTAACTGGTAACAGTAAAAACTTTTTTCCTTCATATTTATTGGGTCTAGTAACTCATGTTGCTATAGAAAAAAATTAAAAAACATAACCATGAATAATAAAATACTCCAAAATTCTCTTATCAAAGAGAACATTTTTATACCTCTAAAACAACAACAAAAATTGTTTTTAGAATATTCAGGGACCAAAAGAGATATAAAGATAATTAAATTGAGACTAATTTAAAAAATATTTTCTTTTATTGTAAAACTATTCTTCCTTTAATTATTCAAACTTGAACTATAGTGAAATTTTTCTGGGTAGATAAGTCACAAAGAATATATAAACAATGAATGAACTCATTCTACCAAATGAGTATTACCGAAAGAGTTAACTCTTAAAAGCTTTATGTAATTTTTAAAAAGAGTATATACTTTTAAAAATAATAAAAGTTATGAATGGTACAAAATAATGTTCCTAGTACAGTCAAAGGATAGGTTTTCTTTTTCTCTCTCTCTCTCTTTTTCTTTTTTTTGAGACAGTCTCAAGCTGTTGAGCTCTGGGTAGAGTGTCATGGGATTGTCACAGCTGATAGCAACCTCCAACTCTTGTGCTCAAGCGATCCTCTTGCCTCAGTTTTACTATTTTTAGTAAAGACAGGGTTTTGCTCTTGTTCAGCCTGGTCTCAAACTTGTGAGCTCAAACAATACATCTGTCTCCATTTCCCAGAGTGCTAGGATTACAGGTGTGAGCCACCGAGCCCAGCCAAAAGGATAAGGTTTTAACTTGTTTTTTTGTTTGTTTGTTTTTGAGACAGAGTTTCACTTTTTCACCCTCGGTAGAGTGCCGTGGAGTCACAGCTCACAGCAACCTCCAGCTCTTGGGCTTAGGTGATTCTCTTGCCTCTGCCTCCCCAGTAGCTGGGACTACAGGTGCCTGCCACAATGCTCAGCTATTTTTTTGTTGCAGTTTGGCCGGGGCTGGGTTTGAACCCACCACCTTCGGTATATGGGGCCAGTGCCCTGCTCATTGAGCCACAGGTACCACCCAAAGTTTTAACTGGTGACAAACTGTAAGACCAAATGGGATAAACTGTTCAATGTTTTTGGACAGCAGAATATTAACATAGAAAAGAAATAATTTAGGATGGGCTAGGTGCAGTGGCTCACACATATAATCCTAGCACTCTGGGAGGCTGAGGTGGGTGGATAGCCTGAGCTCAGGAGTTCCAGACCAGCCTGAGCAACAGTTAAGATCCATCTCTAAAAATAGCTGGGTGTTGTGGTAGTGCCTGTAGATCCAGCTACTTGGGAGGCTGAAGAAAGGATCACTTGAATCCAAGAGTTTGAGGTTGCTGTGAGGTGCTACACCATGGTATTCTACCCCAGGGCAATTAAGTGAGGCTCTGTCTCAAAAAATAAGAATAATAAATAAAGAAATAATTTAGGTCTTTACTTCACATAATCCTATAAAATATATTCTTGATAGGTCATAAAACAACAGGAAAAAAATGGAGTACAATAAAAAGATATACACTAGAGGGAAAAATACTCTTCTGAGTCTTAAAAAAAAATAGAAGGGTGATATCAGAACAAAGAAATATGTTTATATAATTTTTTCTTAATTTTCAAAAGAAACTTTTATAAAACCAATATTATATGAAACCAACCAAACAGAAACTATATCTGACATAAATAATATGGGGCACAATAAATTATTACATGGAAAAACACATATCAAATAAGAAAAAAGGAAAAGCACATAGCTTTACTAGCAATTCAATACAAGTAAGTCATAAGCAAATCCTGGAAGGAAACAGAAATTGTTTAGTGGTTGCTTTCAGGGGAACTAGAGGACTAAAGAAAATGAGCTAAAGAAATACATATGAGATGCTGAATGCCACCAAATATTAACTCCCTGAAAGTATCACCAAAACAACTTGTTGACCAAAACAATCTGTTGATAAGATAAAGCTGAGTTTATTTTTACTGTGGTAAGGAAGAGTACTATCTTGACATATGCTGACCCTTCTACTATGAACTTGTTTAAATTCATAATACCAAATTCATTCTTATACTCTATGCATGAGTTGTTATTATAGACAGTTTGTGAGTTGAAACACAAAAATGGCCAAATGGGTGGGCCCAGGAAAATTTCCTGACAACTATCTTTAAGCTTACTGCCAACACCATTAAGTGACATGTATTTTTCTACGTGTTTACCTATGTTCAGACATAAATGTAGAAATTTGGGGAGAGTGCTTTTTTTTTAGCACTTAGCTTTTTAGTTAGCTTTTTAAACTTGTTTAGACTTTTTACTTGCTTGGGGACATATTTGAGAGTGATTACCAGCTGGTAATTTGCAAAAGGAGTTTGAAGCAAAAGAGGCCCATATTTTATTTAAAGGACATCATAAAATCCATAACTTCAATCTCTACTTCTTTTACCATAGAGATTGCATACATTGAACATCAAGTACAGTGCTGGGCATAGGATATGGACTAGATGTATAAAATGTGTTGTTCTCATAATCATGACTTTTGACATAAGATTTAACTTTTTTTTTTGAGACAGAGCCTCAAGCTGTCACCCTGGATAGAGTGCTGTGGCATCACAGCTCACAGCAACCTCCAATTCGTGGGCTTGAGGGAGTCTCCTGCCTCCGCCTCCCTATGCCCGGCCATTTTTATTTTTGGTTGTAGCCATCATTGTTGTTTGGCGGGCCCGGGCTGGATTGGAACCCGCCAGCTCAGGTGTACGTGGCTGGCGCCTTAGCCCATTGAGCCACAGGCGCCGAGCCAATTTAACTGTTTTGTATCATTTATCTATGAAAAGGAGATTCACCTCCTTTGTTCACCTATAAAGAAGGGAAGGACCATCACTTTGGTATCTTGTGAGTGGACTCTTGTGAATGAGTTGAAAGTCTCTATATAGGGTGACTTACTTACACGTGCCCTATCTTCACAGAAACTACAATTGACTTCTGAACAATTTAAAGGTATAAAGTGTATTTTTTTTTTTTTTTGGAGACAGAGTCTCACTCTGTTGCCCTAGGTAGAGTACCATTGAATCATAAAAGCTCACAGCAACCTTAAACTTTTGGGCTCAAGAGATCCCTTACCTTAGCCTCCCAAATAGCTGGGACTACAGGTGCCTGCCATCATGTTCAGCTAGTTTTTCTACTGTTAGTGGAATGAGGGTCTCACTCTTGCTCACACTGGTCTCAGTCTCCTAAATTCAAGCAATACACTTGCCTCTGCCTCCCAGAGTGCTAGGATTACAGGAATGAGCCACCTCGCCCAGCCATAAGTACATTCTTTAATAAGTTGACTGAACTCTGAGTGGCTTAAGTAAGCTGTAAGGTTATTTAGATGCCATTGAACTCATTCAATTTAACCAGTAAGATAGTTTTTCTAAAGATGCTATCTCTTGCAGCTGACTGACATGCTGTATAAAGCTCTGGAGGAAGGTTCTTACACCCTACTAACAAAGATTGCTATGAAACCTTCACACCAACTGCTAGAAGGAAAATGAACTCATTCTCCAAACATGTTAGGATCCTTTCAAATGGTATATCCAATTGAAAGTGGCTTGAGTGATTATTTTATTGGTTCAAATATCCAAACCCAAGAGATAGTGCAGTCCTCAAGATTGATTGAGCAATGCAATCCAAATACACAACTATCTGTGACTTTATCCAAAGATAAAATTTAGCATCTACACAGGAATGGATGAAATAAATATTCTTCAGATGTTTTAGTCATGACTCATGCTTGCTTGGAAAAACATTCAAACCACTGAAGCCAGTTTTTTGAAAGATGTAAACTAGAGAACAAATAAATAGTATTTTGCTCCCACCATTGTTTTTAATCACGTTATATGAAATTCTCTTACCTTGCCTTGACCACGTCTCAGACACATAAGCTTTTTGGTCTCTATCAGAAGTAAAAAGTTAATCTAATCTTCTCACCTCCATTATTTATTTATTTTTTGAGACAGAGTCTTCAAGTTGTCGCCCTGGGTTGAGTACCGTGGTGTCATAGCTCACAGAAACCTCCAACTCTTCGGCTCAAGTGATCCTCTTGCCTCAGTTTTTCAATTTTTAGTGGCTGTCACATCCACTTTTTAAACACAGTTTTACTGAGTAAAATCACATAAAACTCAACCACTTAAAGTATATAAAGCTCGGCCAGGCTTGGTGGCTCATGCCTGTAATCCTAGCACTACGCGAGGCCAAAGCGGGTAGATTGCCTGAGCTCACAAGTTTGAGACCAGCTCTCAAACTTGAGCAACACGCCATCTCTAAAAACAGTCAGGCATTGTGGCGGGCACCTGTAGTTCCAGCTACTTAGGAGGCTGAGGCAAGAGAATCACTTGGACCCAAGGGTTTGAGGTTACTGTGAGCTGTGACGCCACAACACTCTACTGAGGGTGACCAAGTGAGACTCTGTCCCAACAACACCAAAAAGAAAAGTGTAAAGCTCAATGGTGTTTAGCATATTCACAAAGTTGTGCAACCTTTACAAAATCAATTTGGGAACATTTTAATCACCCACCCACAAAAATCTCCCCTCCTTTCTTGGCTCAGGGACCAACTACAGCTGGGGACATAGTGTCATTCCTCTTATGTAATGTTTTCTTATTTAATTCCTCTTCCCCTAATTCCAGGATTGGAGCAGGGAGGTACCAAGGAAAAGGTACAAAGGTAATTTAGTTTTACTGAGCTGGTAGAATGACTGACCTTCTAGTTTGCATGGCATGGAGGAATTTCCCAGGTTGCGGGTCTTCCGATACAAAAACTGAAAAAGTTCTAAGCAAGTTAGTATGGTTGGCCACCCTGTGCAGTGGTGCTCTTTCCATTTGTGCTTGATCAATGGTTAACCATCACATACTTTGCTTCAACTGCTTTCCAGACGATCCAACTCCTTGAATTCCATTAGCAGTATACTCTTCCACTGCTAGGAATTTAGTTAAGCTTAATTGCTGAGTTAAGGTGGCTACAACCAGATAATCAGTTGTACCGTTAACTTTCTACTTTTATGACTAGCAAATAATCTATAGGGTGATATTTTGGTACTTTGTGGATATTCAGCTCCCATTCAATCTTTTACCTAATGGCTTTTGCACTGATGATCTTTGGCTGATTTATTTCATTAGGAATTAGTTACAAAATGGTTATTCTCTAAAAAATAAATAAAATTGCTATGAACATACATGTACCAAGTTTCTATGAGCACATATGTTTTCATTTTTTTTTTTTTTGAGACAGCCTCAAGCTGTCACCCTGGATAGAGTGCTATGGCATCACTCACAGCAACCCCAATTCCTGGGCTCAAGAGAGTCTCCTGCCTCCACCTCCCAAGTAGCTGGGACCACAAGCACCTGCCAATTGCAAGCCCCAGATTATTTTGCTTGTGCTTCTCACCAATTGGCTGTAACTTGGGGTTCTCACAACCACCTCCTTGGGTTTGATTATTTTGCTAGAGTGGCTCACAGAACTCAGGGAAACATGCTTACTGGTTTATTACAAAGGCTACCTCAAAGGATACAAATAGACAACCAGATGAAGAGATACATAAAGCAAGCTCTGGCCTCCTGGGACAGTGACCCCATTGGAACCCAAACTGGACTGAGGGTGCCTGGGGCAAATTCTCATGACTCCAGCTTGTGTCATCACCTCTCAAGAGCCCCAGGTTTGCCTTATAGTGGAGCACCAGGAGATAAAATTTCTTTTGGACACTGGAGCAACATTTTCTGTACTTCTCTCTAAGCCTGGTCTTTTATCTCCCAAATCCATAAGTATACAGGGGATGTCTGGAAAGCTGGTTACCAAATTTTTCTCCCAGCTTTTAAGCTGCAATTGGGATGACTTGCTGTTCTCTCATGCCTCCCTAATCATGCCTGAAAGTCCTAGTCCCCTTTTGGGGAGGGACATACTAACTAAAAGAGGAACGTTTCCCTCCTGGAAATCTAGTCATGATCAAAACTCTTCCCTCTAATTCACCTTCCCTAACCCCAACTTGGGAAATCCCCTTTCCTGTTATCTTGTCTTCTTCTACAGTTGTTAAAGTTATAGGAGTTGATTCCTGCATACATCATTCATGAATAAAATTTTGGAACCCTCCATCTTCTAAGGAGGCAGACAATGAAGACAGCCAACCACAGACCACCTATACTTGTGAGCCAAAAGAAAGTTTGAAGTTATCATTTAGGAAAGAGCAAGAAAAATCCTAATATGGTTTTCTTTCAGCATCACTGAATAAGTGCTTCTGACCTGACACTGTTCTACCTTTGCCTATTACTGATTATACTAATCAGATTTATGTTTTCCAGAAATGTCATCAAGCCACAGGCAATAAAGATGGTTCCAGTCCATGAACCCCTGTATCACGCTCCCTCCAGAGAAACCCTAACAGCCCCCTTCTATCGTCCCCGGATTCAGCAGGAAGCAGTTAGATCGACTCTTCGCCCTTTTTCCCTAACAGCAGTTAGAGTTTCTACTTGGAGAGGGAGAATTGATGCAGGACATTTGGTGCCCTAGCCAGCTCTGTGGAGCTGGTGGACCTGCTGCCTCCTCCTTGGCAGTGTCGGTGCTGCAGCAGCCAGCTGAAGAACCAGCCGGCTGGATGACAGGCAAGGAGGGGGACCTCCAACCACCACCGGAGGCTCCAATAGCCAAAAAGGCTGGACAACTGCTGAGGAGACACCTGTGCCTTGGTGTCTCCTTCACTTTACACTTAGGACTAAATGTGGAACTCCCGTTTCCTATGCCTAGGTCAATTTCATGTGAATTTCCTAGGCCTCAATTCCATTCCTCAATGAATGGATACAGTCCATTCATTTAATTTTTCTTTAAATCTCAGATTAATGTGAGGGTACAATTAGGTTACAATGTTTGTATTTGTTAGGTAGAGTCCCGGCTGTAGTTGTATTCTGTCCCCAGGAGCTGTGCCCTGGAGCCTTACATTGTGACCATTAAATGGGAACACACCTCCCACTTTCTTCTGCCCCCTCCCCCATCGTGAATTGAATTGAATTTTTCTCTTATGAGGGCATCTGCTGGCTTCATATTAGTATTGAGTACATTGGATACTTGCTTCTTCATCCTTGTGATACTTTACTAAGTGGAATGTGTTTCAACTCCATCCAGGTTAATACAAAAGATGTAAAGTCTCCATCTCTTTTTATGAATGATACTCCATGGTGCACATATATCACAGTTTATTAATCCATTCCTGGTTTGATGGGCATTTGGGTTGTTTCCACATCTTGTCAACTGTAAATTGAGCTGCCGTAAACAATCTAGCGCAAAGGTCTTTATGATAAAAGGATTTTTTTCCTTCTGTGTAGATGCCCGGAAGTGGGATTGCAAGGTGAAATGGGAGGTCTAATTTGAGTTCTTTGAGGATTCTCCATACTTCTTTCCAAAGAGACTGTATTAGTTTGTAGTCCCACCAACAGTATAAAAGTGTTCCCTTCTCTCCACATCCAGACCAGCCTCTGCAGCTTTGAGACTTTGTGATGTGGGCAAAAAACCAGAATGCTTCACGAATTTGCGTGTCATCTTTGTGCAGGGGCCATGCTAATCTTCTCCGTATCGTTCCAATTTTAGTGTATGCACTGCCAACGTGAACACGTTCCTGAACCAGTTTTCTAGCTTGTGAAACAGCGTTCGTCGGATGTGGATGAAGAAAGTTTCCAGGCTTAGCAGGTGTGTGGACTCTCCTCTCTCTGTGATGTAGGAACAGGAGGGTAGACGGACACTGGGGTCGACATAGCACAGCTGAGTACCCGGCTCTGCTACGAACTTGGGGAATGGGCTTAAGCATTCTATTTTGTTTGTGACACAGCAGTTAGTAATAGTACTGATCTCACAGAGTGGCCGTGAATGATACGTGAGATGATGTATTGAAGGCATACCCACCCAGCTCAGGGTTCCTGTGAGTGGAAAAATTCACGCACAGCACTTGGGCTCAATGCCTGACATGTGATTTTTGCAGACAGCCACTATGTACGAGCTATTATTATTCTATCCTTTTTTTTTTAAATAAACTATAAGGTTATATCTCCATAACTTTTTATTTATTATACAATGAATACCTCAATGCATTTTTTTCACTGGGCAGGAACCATAGATATAAAAGTGTGGATAACCAAGTGTGAACATTTCCCTTTGTCCTCTACCCCCATCAAACTCAACAATTGTCAACCTTTGGTTTATGGAGATTTTGTCCCCCCATAATCTCCATCAGTCTTGCCACACTGTTTTTTGATAGTGACATTTTCTGTTTTTTAATTTACGCAAAGTTCCAAGCAAACACAGCTTAGAGCTGGTTCTATCGCTTATAATCTCTGGCTCTGTGTCCACTTTCTATGGTTGTATTTGCAGCAAATATATATCTTGCTCCCGGTAGGAGTTTCAGGATCATAGTGTACACGTTATTTTTTTACTAGTACTTTTCATCTTGAAGTTCTTTCCATGTCAAAATGTGTAAGTTTGCCTTAAGCATTTATTCAACAACAACTATATCATATCTATGGTACAAATAGGACATGATTCATAATCATTATTATTATTTTTGTGACCGAGTCTCACTTTGCCACCCTGGATAGAGTGCCGTGGTGTCATAGCTCACAGCAACCTCAAACTCTTGGGCCCAAGCGATTTTCTTGCCTCAGCTGGGATTATAGGCACCCACCACAGTGCCCGATTAATTTTCAGAGACAGGGTCTCACTCTTGCTCAGGCTTTTCTTGAATCTGCGAGCTCAGGCAGTCGACCCACCTCGGCCTCCCAGAGTGCTGGGGTTACAGGCATGAGCCACCGCTAATGGACGTTTTCATTTGCAATTTTTCATTCTTATACATGGTATTTCAAAAAAACATTCTTTGTTGTTTATATAACTTCTGAACACATGTAGCTATTTTATGAAATCAATGTGTATCTGAAAGTGGAGTCTCGGTGTCAGGGCAGGTGTACATTCACCGTTTGGAAGCAACAGCTGAAATTCCATTCAGGAAAAGTTTCATGAAAGGTGTGTCACCAACTTAAACTACCACTACGTGTCAGAATTCGCATTTATTAGATCCACACCAATACTTGAAATATTATCAATCATAAATATTTTGTGCCAATTGGAGAAGCAAAGAATTAAAAATATCATTTTATTGTTCAATTTGCATTCGTAATGACCGGTGAGATTCATTCAGTTTTGTAAAATTTTAGGAGTTTTCAGCCACGACCTCTTTGAGTACCTTTTTAGTCCTTCCCTCTTTCTCCTTCTAAGGCTCCAACAACAGGGACATTTGATCTTTTGTCCCAGCTTCATAAGTCCTTGAGGTTCTTTTCACTTACAAATCTATTTCCTCTCTTTGTTCCCGGTTTTTGCTGTTTACTGTTCAAGCTAATCGACTCTTTTCCTGTCCCACCTGTTCTGCTGTGGAGCCGACCATTCTCTATTTTGGCTTTTGTATTTTTTGGTTCTGAAAGTTTTGTCTGGTTCTTCTTCGTCTCTTGTGTACTTCTGCCGAGACTTTCTAAGTCATCACGGACAGAAACCTGGATGATTTCGACCTTGTGTTACGGACTCCTGGTCTTTCCACGTCTGCTGTTTTCATTGCCTTCCTCTGACCCCGCCCTGTGGCTGCCAGGTTGGGGTGGAGTCCAGTTTCCCGATGGGAACTGTTGACACTTGAGGTGGGGGGGGCGCCCTGAGAGAGCGTGGCGGTGTCCTCCAGTCTCCACTAACAGGCAGAGAGGATGGCCCCAGGTACCGCCCAGTGATGGGGGACAGTCCCAGCTCCTACTCCTCCTCTGATATCACCTGGTAAGGAGGGAGGGTTGAGATGCTTCATCACAGCCTGGAAAAGACAGAGTCTGGCTTCCCCTGGGGGTTTGCTGGTGGGGCCGCGGCCTTTTCTGACATTTTGGCTGCAATAGAGTGGTGGTGTTTTGGCAGGCTGCACCTTTCCTGGTCCTTTGGTTAGAGAGAATGGCTTTCACTGCTGCTTTTTCTTCTTCTTTTTTTTTTTGAGACAAAGTCTCACTATGTCACCCTCAGTAGAGTGCAGTGGCGTCACAGCTCACAGCAACCTCAAACTCTTGGGCTTAAGTGAATTCTCTTGCCTCAGATTCCCAAGTAGCTGGGACTACAGGTGCCCACCACAACACCTGGCTATTTTTTACTGTTGTTGTTGCAGATGTCATTGTTGTTTAGCTGGCCTGGGCCGGGTTTGAACCTGCTAGCCTCGGTGCATGTGGCTGGTGTTGTAACCACTGTGCTAAGGGCGCTGAGCATTCTTTTTTTTCCTTCTGCACCTGCTGTTGTGTGTAGCTTCCTGGCCTCTTCACCACCTAGTTTATAACATAGAAGACAAAGAAGGAAACCCACGGAATTTGTGGTTGTGTTGTTCCTCAGGTCCTGGGGTCTCAGCTGGTCCGCCCTTTTCTCTCCACCTTTCAAAATCTTCTTATGTTCGCTGCACCTGTAATTTCCAGGAGAGAAGAAAAAGAAACAGAGACACAGAGGCGGAGATAGGGAGGGGATCCTGGGTCTGCTGATTAGGAAGAGACAGTGAGAGCTCCGTGTTTCCAGGTGAATTAATATCCTGACCAGAAAAGGGTCAGAGCCACAGAGGTGAGGGCAGACTCTTCCCTCTCCCCTCTGCTAGCTCCTTACGGGGGGGGCTGGCAGTATTCCAAGCGCTGCTAGAGCGCGTCTCCTGGGGAGGTACGACAACAGAATGAGTTAAGGTTAGTTGAAAATTTCTCTGCGTATCCGTCCCAGCCATGCTCTCCTATCGTCCTCAAAATTCATGGGAGAAGTTTGTGGAATCCATACATTCAAATACTTGTTGAATTGTATTCAACTGTACATTCATAAAAGTGTCCTGTGTGCGTGCAGTTGTGTTTGTGCCTTGCACACGTGTGTGAACGTAAGCACACACACGGCCACACTGTGATAAGAACATCATGGTGCACAAAATGCACCTGCTATGCTCATCCATGAACCTGACAATCTGAAACGGGGACAGACATTAGTGAAATGGCCACATTGCTGAAAATGTCAGTCCACCAGGTATAATGATCGCTATTAAGAAGAAGGATTGGTGCTGGCAGTATCACAGGCTGCCTGGGAAATCTTTCCTGAGGCAGCGAGGTAGGAAATCCAAGGATGACGATGTGGGGACCGGTGAAGAAACACATGGGCATGATGGGGGTAGGAAAGAGCTTTCCACGGAGAGGCACCTAATGCACCTGCCCCTGCGGCAGAGTGGCCGTGGACAGCTTGGTTTCTTTCTCTGTGTGAGCTTGGAGCTTACCCAGGCCTTTTGCAAATGTCAGGCCTGGACGGCCAGCTTCTCGATGACAGAGTTACAGTTAAGCCACATAATTCTGGTACTGGGTTTATCAGACTAAAGGGGAAAAATTATGGGGGGTCAAATATGATAAAATTTCCAACTTTAGACAATTATGTCAGCCATGTCTGATAAACCATAGATGTCCATTCATTCGACCACTACCCACCGAGCCCCTCGTGTGATATGGAAATCCGCCCCAATGTGGGGGTTCTCTTAACTAGTGCTCAGGCTGGCCGGGAGACAGATCTGCAGATAAACACATCATCTGTCAGAACGAGCTCGTAGCCAAACTCAGAAGACGGGAGGACGAATTTGTGTATTTTTCTGGGCTCTGATCTCTCTTGTTGTAAAAGCATAACTACCGAACTGATCAACTCCTGAGAGGTGTTTGTTAGTTCATACAAAAGGGCGGCAGGTGTCGGTGACTAGCATGAGAGATTAAGAGGAACGCGTTTGGACTCTCTGCTGGGTGGTTCCTCTATGGTTCTTATTATTTTAATTATTTGGGGTGGACATAATCTGTCTCTCTGCACAGACTATAAATTGCTTGAGGAGAAGGACTGTGTCTTATGTGTTTTTGTTTTCACAAGCGCTAGAATTATGCTTTGCAGAAAGTAAATGCTCTGGGATTTTTTTTTTTTGACAGAAAGACAAGATAAAGCAGGTTCGGGGAACTTGTCATGTGAACAGTACTTGAAGGAACAGAAAGATTTATGTAAAAGACTATCTACTGGTAGATAGGAGAATGGGATTGTGTATCTTAATACTCCTATAAACGTTCACAGAAATTCTGTATTTTGTTAGTTGTTGTCCATTGCTGCTGGCCAAGCGTACTAAATTATAGCCTGGCTTTCCTTTTAAAGTTCAAGGGAGTGAAACTTCTTTTGAATGGTCTTTTCTTTAACCTGTTTTCTTTTCTTTAACCTTTTTAAAAATTATCTCTCTTTCAGTGGACTTTTCACAATACATGGGAAGAGATTTGGGAGCCATTCAGACTTTTGGAACATTTGAAAAATAATTTTGAAAGGCAAAGAAACAATAAATGTAACCCCAGCTGTGCAGAATCTTGTTTATTATTTATGAAATTATATGTGGTTGGGCTACCTCTTCTAAATGTGTTGTATCATTAATCTTCACAACCACCTTATGAGGTAGCTTTTATTGTTATGCTTCTTTCTTTCTTTTAGGTAAATGATCAGAAATCCAGAGAAGGTAAATAACTTACCCAAGGTCATACAGGGTGCTGTTGGCTTTTTTTTTTTTTTGTACAGAGTCTCACTATGTTGACCTCGATAGAGTGCTGTGGGATCACAGCTCACAGTAACCTTAAACTCTTGGGCTTAAGCGATGCTCGTGCCTCAGCCTCCCAGATAGCTGGGACTACAGGTGCCTGCTACAATGCCTGGCTATTTTTTGTTGCTGTTATCACTGTTGTTTAGCTGGCCCAGGCTGGGTTTGAACCCACCACCCTTGGTGTATGTGGCTGGTGCTGTAACCACTGTGCAATGGGCGCCAAGCCAAGGTGGCATTTTTTAAAAACCTGGAATGACTGACCCCATGGCCATGCCTGTGACCTCTGTTGTGTTCTATCTACTCTATTTGTCCTGAAATGACACCAGGCACAGGGATCGCACCCAAGAGTGTGACATGATTCTCGCCCCATGGAGGCCGTTGTTGACAGCAGAGCTGAGTTACAGCCTGTCCACAGCTCAGCTGCGGAATCGCATTTTCTGGCCCCAGATTCTAGCTCGACCACGCAGTGGCTGAATGATTTTGGGCAAGTTACTCAACCTTGCTGTGTCAGTTTTCTTGCACGTACAACAAGGATAATGACATTTCCTACCTGAGGAGAACGAAGTGCGAGAATATCTGTGAAGCACCTAGAGTGGCAGGCGACGGTGTTCAGTAATGTCAGGGCTGTTCTTACCATCCTTGTCATTGCTGCTGAGGTTAGCTGAGACTGTCCCACTGTCACAACCATGGAAGGGACAAGACTAGATCCAGGGTCTCAGTGGGGCCCCTTACACTCCCAAACCGTGGGTGGCTGAAGGAGACTTATTTGGGAGTTTTTGTGGTGCTTTGCTGCCAAGACTCTGAAAAGTAGCTTTTCTTCCAAGATACAGTGCCTCATAAGTTTGGAGTGTCTCCTGCTTCCTGGCCAACAATTAATCTCTCATCTTGGTTGGGATTCAGAGTAATTTATATGTTCTCATTAGGCAGAGACAACTATTTTGCTCCTACAGTTTACTTTTAGAGTTTAGTGGGAAGTAAAAAAACTTTGAAGTTGTAGCCAGAGTCTACCGTTTTTGGGCAAATCTAGTACTGTGGAGAATGATATTCTTGCCTTGGCCCTGACATCAACTCATCTCATCTCCCTGAGCCTCAGTTTCTTTCTATGCATAAAAAGAGAATTGGGTCATGTAATTTCCAAGACTACTTTCGTTTCTGAAATTCATTCAACATATAATTCTGTGATTTGGTTTCCGTGTCAATTTACACAGGCCAGATTTTCCTGAGACTACACAAAGCCTATATTCTCCTCTGCCATACACACGTGTTTATTAAAGGTTTTTAGCTGTTTTCAGGGCTGATTGGTCTGCCAGGAAGCGTATTAACACAGCTGTACGTTTCTCGGGGTCCTCCTGCCGTGCCTCCTCTGTCCCCTCCCTCCAGTCCCTGGAGTGATTAGACTCTAACCACTAATTACAACTACTTCTAACCACTTGCAGGAGCCTCCCCAGTGGCCAGTTTGAAACTTACAGGCAGGTAGATTTTCTTTTCTTTTTTTTTTTTTTGAGACAGAGCCTCAAGCTGTCACCCTGGATAGAGTGCTGTGACATCACAGCTCACAGCAACCTCCAATTCCTGGGCTCAAGCGAGTCTCCTGCCTCCGCCTCCCAAGTAGCTGAGACTACAGGCGCCCGCCA
>CAUYON010026893.1:0-16369 GCA_963573935.1 Arctocebus calabarensis | reverse complement strand
TTCGAATCCAGCCCGGGCCCGCCAAACAACAATAACGGTTGCAACCAAAAAATGTCCGGGAGTTGTGGTGGGCGCCTGTAGTCCCAGCTACTTGGGAGGCGGAGGCAGGAGACTCGCTTGAGCCCAGGAATTGGAGGTTGCTGTGAGCTGTGATGCCACAGTACTCTATCCAGGGGGACAGCTTGAGGCTCTGTCTCAAAAAAGAAAAGAAAAATCTGTGAGAATTAATGACAACATATATGGACGTGTAACTGAAGGCTCAGGCACATTAAGTATAATAAAAAAGAATAGTAGCAGCCAACATTTGTAGTACACATATTTCCCAGACACATGCTAATCACATGAATTAAGTAGCAAAATCTTCAAACCAGCATGACTCTGCCTGTATCTTACATATAAGATAAGTGAGGTTCAAAGAAATTTATTAGCTTGCTCAAAGCCACAGAGCAAATGGCCCAGAGCAATGACTATTGCTACGGCACTGGCAGTGATCCACCGTGGTGAGGCCATTTGGGGCCTGGGAGCTCCCTAGACCGTGTGGTGTATTGGAAAGATTACTGGAAGGGCTCATGTTTAGGTATCATCTTGTTTATCCACTAGTAAGTATGAAATTAAATAATTCAATGTTCAAGAACTTGAACATTTATGCTGTGCTGAACCTTGAAATGAACCTGGCTATGGGTTTGGAGTCACAGGCCAGGCAGCTGCAACTCTGACCTTATTTTTCCCTGTAAATGTTTAGAAGACAAAGCGACACCAGTTGTAGGACCATTTAAGATTTCTACCCTCCTCCCAGAATGATACAGCGACCCTCCTTGGAATGTGGCAATCTATAATCAAGTTGGTGTGACACATGCACTGACATCCCAGGAAAAAATGTAATCATGCTAAAATTTCTCTGTCTGCCCATGTACGGTCAGCATCTCCGTCCTGGAGCTCCGACCACATTAGTTTGGAGTCAGTGTTTATGCAGGGGCTATCCTTAAGCTTTGCTCTCAAATAAACTCTATATTTAATCCTATTTTCAGAATATTATAATTTAAGGCTGACTTGGCCTAGTTAATCTCTGCTTATCCCTTCTTTTAATTTTACTTATAAAGTACCCCAGATGATAATAATAACAATTGCTTATTGACACCAAATGAGTTAGACACTTTATATTCATATATTATTTCTATTCTGTGTAATGTCCTTGCCAGTTACTGTAATTTATTCATTTTTCAGGTACTAATAATAATGAGACTCAATGTGACTAGGTTATCACTTCAGATTTATGTATTAATGGATTTGAGGAAGTATAAATAAAACCCGGAGTGGGAGGTTGACAGTAAAACCTACATTTGTTTCACCACAGTGTATTTTTTTGAAGGATTTCTGAAGGATTCAAACACTTGTATGAATTCTTGAATTTTTTGACAGTCAAAAATTCCTCAAGCAAATTATACTGTAAATTTCTAAATGATGTAAAAGATTAGGCTTATATCTACTATGCACCAGAAATTCTTTAAAGAAAGAACAGTCATGGGGCGGTGTCTGTGGCTCAAGGGAGAAGGGTGCCGGCCTCAGATGTTGGAGGTGGTAGGTTCAAACCCAGCCCTGGACAAAAACTGCAAAGAAAAAAAAAGAAAGAAAGAAAGAAAGAAAAGTAAAGAACAATCATGAATGTGTAACTATTCAGCGTCATTGTCTCAGTCATTTTGGCTGCTAAAGAATACCCCAGATGGGACAATTTACAAAGATCAGAAATTCATTTCTCATACTTCTAGAGGCTGGAACCTCCAATATTAAGGCACCAGAATCTGGTGAGGCCCCTTCTTGCTCTATCCCCACATCAGAAGGCAGATGGGAAATGAAAATAAACTTACTCTGTAAATTTGCCTTAAAAGGGCACCTAATCCCATTCAGAAATGTTGGCACATACGCCTACCTTGCCAATCACATGCGATGTTTATACAGTTGTTATAAAGAACAGTGTAATTTATAGCTACAAGAAAGGTAGTGAGCTGAGAAGAAGACATAAGACAAGAATAGCTTGATGGAGAAATTAGGAGAAGCAGGATACTGTTTCCCAAAAAGAAGCAGAGAGAAGGGTTTTGGGAGAGAAGCGTATCAGTTCTGTTAAATGCCTTGAGAGATGTCGAATGGTTTAAGGGACTTACCATGTGGTCATTGGTGATCTTGACTAGACGGTTTTAATGAAGCAGTGAAGTAGAAAACAACCTGCCAATAATTTGTAACGAATGGACCAAATGGAGGTGATAAAATGAAACATCTTAGATAGACAACTCTTTCAAAAATGTTTTTTATTTCCCTGTGAAGAGGAACAGAGAAATACAGCAGGGACTGGGGGAGAATATGAGGCCAGCTGAGGACTATTGGATCTCTTGGTGGTATATTATTTTGTTTCATTTTAAGAGGAAAAATACTAAAACAGTGTCTCACGGTATTGTTATTTTATTAATTTACTCCTACAGCAGAATCCCCAAGCTCCTTCAAAATTACGCCTCTTCAGCTGCCTCCTGTTCAGCTAAATCAGTAGGAACGGGGGGTCTCCACTCCATATTTCTCAGCCAGCTTCTCCAGTGATAAATAGTAACCCCACAGCTGAAAACGGCACCGCTCAGTAAGACAGACACCTTCTAGACTACAGTGTCAAATGCCCACACGGAACCGCTTATTTTTCATATTGAATTTATTCAAATCATTCATCATCATCATTCCACAGAGTGTCCTATAGCTCCAGAGCTTTGGCAGGTTACTGGGAGATGGATTTGGGTTTACACTGGCACATATGTTTCCTTACCATTTTTCCACTAATGCTTCCAAGCATCAGCACCAGGGGATCAGTAACAGCATATGAAAAGAAGTTGATTTCTCATCTTTGAATGTATCTCTGATTGAGGAAGTTATCCGAGGAATGTCTTCATTTTGTTCATTGTAGATAAGGAAAATCTCCCTTATGAATATAATTTTTTTTCTTGTCATACACTTTGGGCTGGGACAAATGCCATTTACACATTGCTCTTTCCCTGGACAGCCTCTATATATCCCTGCCTTGGTATTTTTAGGAAATTCCACACTTCTTTCCACCTCACCCCTTCCGAATTCTAACCTCTTTTTCCCAAGTTCTTCAGCTTTGTATGAGGTCCCCTTGGTCACGAGCTCCATGCTCAGCACTTTCCTACGACCTCTCATCTTTAATTAGCATAATAAAGTTAGGGCAGGCTTTGCCACAGTGTCTTAGGTTAACACTTCGTCACAGTGTCTTAGGTTGAAATTCCTACTCCAGGGTATAAATCTGTTCCTTTGCTTCCATGGCTTCAGTTTCCTTTTTCCACGAAATGTGATATGACACCCAGGTTTCAGTGTTAAGAGTTAATGCACCAAATTTCTTAGTCAGGTGTGGGAGATAAAAATGTTCCTCTCCTATCCGCAGAAAGTAGAGTGAGAGATGCCAGAGGCTGGGAAGGTGTGTGGTGGACCCAGGGATGGGAGAGGTTGGTCAATGGGTAACATACTGTTAGATAAAATTATTATAAACACTAATGTTCAATTTCAGACTAGGGTGATTATAGTTAGCAAAAATGTACTGTGCACTTCAAAGTAGCTGAAGAGAGGACTTGAAATGTTCCCAACACATATAAATAATAAATATTCAAGGTGAGCAAATATCCACATATACCACCTTAATCATTAACTACTCTATGCGTGTAAAAAATCACATGCACCCCATAAAGACATAAAGTATTATGTGCCCATTAGAAAAGAGTTATTGCATTTAAATATTTATAAAACTGTCCTGGAAACCATAAGCAGTGGGCAGTAGGCAGTCAAGTTTACTTTATTCTAAATCAGAGTGCGTGAAAGACCTGCCCTGTACGGGATAGTTCTGTGTTATGCTTCTTCCTTAATGTTACTGAAAACCTACACCAATGTAATTATTTCAAATAGTCTGTTTTCCTCCATGTTTATAATTTTTTGTAAGCATGGTGCCAGTAAATTAATGAAAATATCACTAATATTTCATAGTGGAAGAGACAAAAAAAATATTCCTTGTAGTGTTGGGCTATTTATACACAGTAATTTTGGAAATCTGCCTGTTACCTAGGAGTTTTCTGTTTCCTGGACTTCAGCAGAAGTATAGCAGCTAGATCTAATAGTTGTTTATACTACTTCATCCTTCCTCTCAAATTAAAATAATCACAGAAGCACAAATTATGAAGAATATAATATGAATACAAAAATATATTCCTGCTTTAATAATAGACATGATATTAAGTGTTCCACTGCCATTCTGAAGAAGGTTTATATTGTTGAAGAGGAAAGGGAACTTAATATTGTAAGTACATAAGTGTGATCTTAAATAATTAATAGAATAACATATATGAAATTTTCCTTAGCAAAAATTTCCTATATCTTGTCCTATAAAAATATCCATGTGATCATTCTATGAACTAAAAAAGGTAAACAGATGTGAACTGGGTTTGTGCCTCAACTGGATTTAAAAAACGGATATTTTGGAATCCCTTGTTAAGTATATTTTTACCTTCAAGGCTTATTCAACTAATATCAAGTAAAATCTTTCCACATGAACCTATAGCACTTGGAATTTGCATAAATCACTATCACACAATTGGGTATTTATGCCTTTGCAAACCTTAAAACTGAAATACTTACATTTAAAAACCAGTGAAAGTTTTGACAGCAACATAGAACTCCCACTTTGGTCTCACAATATTGCCTAACACCATCTATTTCTCACCCTGGCCATCATTTTTTTAAAAACTGAAATCCAAGGAAATGGTACATGCATGACAAACATTTCCCTGTAACTAGTAATACTTACACATCATCAGGACATAATCACGGATACTGGCTAAAATGTGTGCTTCTATCAGGAGCACGTGCATAATTATCAGATACATTTCCATCCCCAGGTCTCTTAACTAACTATATTATGACTTCCTTTATAAGATAAGGTAGAATAATTTTAGCTTTTTAGAGGATCTAATGCTAAAGTTAAAGTAGTGCAACAGTGCATTATGGTGTTTACAGAGGGAACAATTAGATGCTTTCTTTGTTTTTCCACCTCTAAACTCAATAAACACGTTTTCTATTCTAAATAAAAAATCGTACATCATAATTTTCACTTGTTGCCATCAGGCATGTAATGATTCCTCTGCAAAATTCTTAAACCACTGAAATTAGGAGTTATCTTATATTCTCTGTTTTTGCTGGATCTTGGACTATGGAATTACCTTCAATTTTGTAATGGTCAACAATTTGCAGAGGATGCAGTGAGTGAGTGAGAGCTCATGTTAAAACTCCTGCCATGTCAATACATTGCTGCAAATGTGTATTTGGGTGGAAAGTGCATCTCCTTCCTTCAGAGACTTCAACTGCAAAGGGCTTTTTTGTCCTCTTTCCGTTTTTATTTTCTATACTACTCCATCGCCCCTTTGATATCCCTTTATTTTGTCCCAGACAATAGTCAAGGGAGATTCAGAGTATGGTTCTCCCCTGTGCCGCATTAATTTTTAAGGGTTTTTGACCTGGGACGGTTGCCTTGATGCCATCTCAGAGTCTGTTCACAGGTAGTAGCACATCTGTGCAGTAACGGGGTGTGTCAGCTTGGCAGGGCCACCCCCCCCTGGGCTGCACAGCCAGCAACCCCTCGCTCGCAGGAGCCGTGAGCATGACTGGAGAGGCAGCCAGACCCTCACAGGGCCCCGAAGTTTCATGCTCTTGCACTTTGCTTCTTGGTATTCTCTCATGTTCGCGGATGCCATGTGTGGCTTTTGATTGATTCTGTTTGGTTGGTTCAATGAGCATGCCCAACAGTTGAAAAAACAAAGGATTGTATGAAATAGCTCCACCTGCACACAAAAATCATACCATATTTTACAGTAAACTTCATTAATTCAAAGCTGGTGGAATCTCTGAGACTTGTTAACCATTGCTCTTTTAAATCCTTTCCAAAGTCCATAAATACAAAATAATCATTGTCAATCATCTTTAAATATCCTTTCTCCCACACCCACACACAAAAAACCAGTCTTCCATATCTTGCACCAACTTGTCTCAATGCATCAAATATAAATGCTCCTGATGAACGATTTTCTGAATAATGGCTCATTTCGGCATGTTATTTTTTTGTTGAATGAGCTATGTGGTATGACACATTTCTAAAGGCTGGCCTGCCTATTGCTAACTTTTAAATTTCACATATTGGCTTAAACAATGTATACATCTATTTGCATGCTTATTTTCTTATTCCAAGAGGAGCTTTCTCTATAATTTAAACTATAATATAGAAAACAAAATTCCATTTCATTCATTTTATTTGCATATGATGTTTCTCCTCTACCAAACTGTTTCTCAGTTTTATCAGATTCATCATTGCATCACTTTCTGATCTAAAATCATTGAAGGTTTTAGCTTTTTTCCCCCCATTGAAACTTTTTCATAAATCTGTTGATAAAATGTTCCTCAATCTAGCTTTAAAAACATCATTGTAACATTTTTTCCATAGAAATTCATTTTTTAAGTTCTCTTTTTAGTGGTAGTCAAATGGATAGGCATAATGACATCAGAATTGTCTTAATTCACAGACATAATATATTATGGTATTAATTCAACACCAGCCCTGTGTATGCAAAAACTATGGACCTTTCACTGAAGAGAAAATTCAGTAAGTACATATATGTATGCAAACATGCACAATTAGAGTTAGAAAATATAAATTGGTATTTGCTTATTAAATTAGCAAAAATATAAAATATTTCTAGTTTCATCCCCACGACTTCCATAAACTATTAGTTAGGGTAAAAATGATAATACAGAATTTTAGAATTGATGTGACTAAACATTAAAAAAGTCTTAGTTCTAAAACATGAAAAATTGTTTAATTTAATTTTTTTTAATTCTTGGATTTACATAAATGATATTAAGTTCTGTAATATTTGTAGGGATGACAATGTTCATTGCAGAGTGATTGATAATAGTTACTTTAGAAAGAAAAATGAATCAAATGTATCCAAAGGTCCAAAATATAAAGATAATTATTACATATTGAGAGCAGTACAGTGCTCCTCTTAAGAGACTGGGCTTGAGGTTAGTGTGTGTTTAAATTCCAACTTTAATACTCACCAGCTGAGCTTCCTGGTGCATGACACTTTGCATACCTTATCCAAAGCAACCACTGCACCTTCCTAAATCTAGAGTGCCTCAGACCCTCCAAAATCCAAACCACAACAAAAAGGTTTTAACTTGGGCCATGGATGGTCATTTATTCCCAGGCCACTCATGGTAAAATTCTACCATGCTTACCTAGATTCTGAAAAGCCAAAGTAAGAAATACTTTTATTATGTCATCTATAAAATAGTACCAAGCTCCTATCTCCCTCTCTCAGACATACCTGGTCTCTACAACAAATACTTGTCATAAAATTCCTGTTCTACAGCTATTTCTAGGTTGCCCCCCAATAGTTTTTTAAAATTTAATCATTGACCCTTTTTCCTCTTCTGTCATCACTGGAATGTTAAAAATATTTAGGCAGAGTCACTGGCAGGTGACTCATCACTTTGATTGGGTAGCAGAATTAAATACGAGCTCTCACGTGAAATCTCTGAGGAGCAAAATCGTTACTTGGTCTAATTGTTGTAAGATGAAGATAATTTGCATTAAATTTACTTTCCTCTAAATGATTTAGTCTTTCCCCAAATACCCATCATAACTTTCATTTTTCTTCCTCTTGACTCTGATATTTGGAAATGTGTATATCTGAAATCCTTTAAAATATAGTTGACATTTTATAAGCTGTAAATACGTAGTAGACCACAAATTCAGTCATTACAAAAAAAATGTCAATTTATTATCTTTTCAGTTAGCTAATATCCACTTTCCACCAAGCCCTTTGTCAGGTCTCACTGTAGGCCCCTCTCACGGTGACTTCCCTGCGCAGTGGATGTGGGCAAATGGCAAGAAGTATATCGAGGGCTTGTTTATACTCGCTCCTCTCCCTCCCCATAACAAAATAAATGGACCAACCTGGTGGAAAGTTAATAGGGAAAAGTACAATGAAGTTGCCTCCGCTGTCCCAATCCATCCCAAATCATCTAACACAAAACTGAGACAGCAACCCCACCAAGACCAGACCCCTGCTTAGCCAACACAGTGTAAGTCAGTGATTTATAGAAGTATATGCCAAATAAATGATGATTAAAATCAGGACGTTTTGCAGCAGCTACTTATGATATGATAATAGCAATAGACAACTGTCACAGAAATGAGCAGAAAATATTGCATGCATGTTTTAAAAAAATGAATTTGCAACAAACGTGAAATAAAGAGAAGAACACACTTTATTTTATTTTGAAATTAACCAAACATTGTTCACAATTACCTAAAGTAACATCACCTATGGAATTGGCACTTGTGATTTTAAAGTAATAAACATTATCTACTTGTGTAAGTCTGTATGCTGCGTGCCCACATACAGAGCATAACCATGATTTTATAGGTAGGTGTATGTGTGCTATAATAGAAACACGATCAAGTCTCAATATTTGCAGAGTCCATACTTGTGAATTTGGCTACTCACTAAAGTTTACTTGTGGACTCCAAATCAACACTTAAGATGCTTTCACAGTCATTCAGCGATATGCTTACCCTGGTGAAAAATGAGACTTATCCCAACACATCTGCTCTCAGCTGAGCTCGAACCAAGGCAACGCTCTGTGTTTCTGTTTTAGCTCTCATTCTATAAACACACGTCTAAATTAGTGCCACTTTTTTGGTGCTTTTTGTTAGTGATTTTACTCTCCCCAAGTAGAGTGCTGAAGTGCTGTACAGTGCTGTCGATGACAGGAAGGCTGTGTGACATGCACTATAGAAAAAATTATATCTGCGTACTGGAAGTTTTGTCCAGTATGAGTTATAGGGCTGCTGGCCAGTCTGTGCTGGGGTGCAACATTGGAGAATTAACTGTCTCCTACATCTAGACAAATAAAGAAGAAATACACTGATCCACATGGGAGGCCGTCTCCTTGTCTTGTCAACAGTGTATGATAAAAGTCTGAGGAGGATGGGAAAATGGCCAAATTAGTGGATTCATGAGACGGTAACACTTAAACTACATAGTTGGCAGAATCACAGTGAAGTGGGAAGCCCAAGAAACTTACGGTCATGTAACCCACAGTCAGAAAAATGCTAAGCCCTCGTCTCTGCTCTCCCTGGCCCTCACATCAGCACAGGCTGTGTGCAAGAATTTTAAAGACACCCCTCAGTGTCAGGAAGCAGACGTGCTGGGTGGGCGGGCAGGTGTTTAACACTGACGGACTGGTTGACAAACAAAAAAACACAGTCACACAAATGAACGGTGTTTCGGTGAATGGAAATACTGTGTTCAGACACTGGTAGGAACCTGACTATGTAATTCTCCCCTCAGTATTGGCTCATTCAGCATTCACAGAAACAGTGTAAAAAAGTAACTACATTGAGTGAGGAGGATTGAATGCATAAAAGTGTGTGTGTGTCGAAGGAAATTCTGATAGTTGTGAGTTGAACCCTGTTTTACTGAGCTTCCTTCTCATCCCTGTCTAATTCCGGATGAGCTGGTATAAAATTCTGTCTACTTCATTACGACGATTAGGGCAAGGATGCTGGAGTATGATTTACAGAACAGAGCGGGTAGAATCTGTCTCAATTACGATAAAGAATAGAATATTTGATTCTAGGGAGACAACTAGAAAAGTATAGAAAGATCATTTAATAAAAGATGATGGAGTAACTGTTAGTCATCAGGAAACAGTTTAAGTATTTAGCGCCTATCTCACATCGAAATTAAATCCTCATGAGATAGATGTACCTGTAAAATCTGAAATGCTAAACTACAAAAGAAAGTATTTAAAAATGCTTTTCAAGCAAACACTAAGCATATACAAATGTTAAAACTTATGAAAAAATTATATAAACAAAGCTGAAGATAAAATGGGAAGTCAGGACATTTTTCTGACTAAATTAATAAATGATTAAAATGGTTTTTTTTTTAAATCTAGAATTTTTACACCCAGACAAATTATCATACAAATGTTAGAAAAGAAGAAAGACACACACACGTGTGACCAACATATGTCTTTTTTTTAAGGAAATTACTGGCAATTGCATTCCTGGAAAATAAAGATGAAAAATCGGAAACAAATACATGAAAATACACAGGTAAGTAATGGTTTGGGATTAACAATAAAGGGATGACTGGGTTATTAAATGTGCCAAAAGAGTCACCAGGAATAAAATATTGAGTAATCATCACCATGGTCAATAAAATCTTAAACAATCATTACTATCATCTATCTGTTCTAGAAATCACCATTTAAAATGTGTTCTGACAGGTATTTATGTGTACAGATGTAATGAAAATCCATAAGACAAAATGGGTAGTTATCTATGGATGGTAATCTAATTAAAATAATTTTAAAAATTAAAATCCCAGGAATTGTATGGATTAATCATAATTTAATTTATGAGCCCTCTATGGCTGGACATTGAAATGATTAGTTTTCATATTGATATGTAATTCTTCGATGAGCCTTGTCCCATAAATACTAGTTGGCATTTTCATATTAATTCGGATATGTTCCTAAAAATACAACCTGGGCAAGTGCAATGAGATTTTCAGGCTCAGGCTTTTGAAAAATTTACCTAATTATTTTGCACATACACCTGTGTGTGTATAGATACTTATATGTGTATATATGTATTTTTGAATGTTTTTGTAAGAAAAATGGTAATTCATTTCATTTTCAATACCCCTGAGTATTAAAATTTTTATATGTGATCGGACAAAGGGTGAGATCACATGTGTGGTACATTTTCACAGGGTCAGGAGAAAACTTCTAAATATGGATCAAAAATGTTTTCACATAGTGAACGAGAAAATCTCATGAATGTTATGTCAATCAGGTTGATAAAAATATCTCAGATTGCATGTGAAGCCCGCACACTGTACCCCATGATTGAACTAATGTACACAGCTATGATTCAATAAAAAAATAAAAAATTTTATATGTGTGCATATTCAATAATTTAAAAAGATCTAAATTTTGTGCTAAATTTTCCAATTAAAAACATGAAATAAAAGCAGATGATTTCCTGATTTTTTTTTAAACTTCCATTTTGTATCAAAAACAATAATTCCTCTTTATTTCTCTTCTTTCTACTATGTCGTGGCACCAGATTTAATCCAGGGAGCTGTTAAGAGCCAGAGAAAATGAGTTTCAAACTGTGTATTTTTGACAGAGTTTTTATTTTTTATTCCACTATTGCAAGGGCTCAAAGATAGTCTATTGAATTTTATGTTTTTCTTTATCTCACTGAGAAATATAATCTATCAGATGGACTGTAAGTGCAATTTTATGAAGAAAAGAAACTATCTGAAATTGGCACTTTGTTCTCAACATATCTGTAACTGGTGTTCTTTTAAGTCGTAAATCTGTTTGCTCTGCACAAGAACGAGTTATTTTCTCTGCTGCTAGAACTGAAGAGTCAATATGGTCACGTGAGGGAGCTGAAGTCTATTCTTCCTGCACGTCATGAACTAAATTGTCAATGAAGTGGTTCCTAAGAAGCTTTGCTACTGGTCCCCGAGTGAGAAGCAGAAAGAACAGTTTGATTTTTAAGGTCCCACACTGAGTCTGGAGAGGTGTCAGTTATCAAAATCACCCTTTCCTATACAAATGTAAAACATTACTGTGGAAATCACTGAGAAAGAACAAATACAGATCCCACAATCATAGTATCACTGAAGTGCTGTCCTAACTCTAATTGCACTTGGAGAAATATCTTTTTTTCTTCCTTTATCCTAATATCCTTTATGTGTGTCAGGAGTTTTCCATCAGCATTGCATTTGGGCGAGGATTGAACGCTAAGGGTGAGTAATACGTGTTGCCATCTCCAGCTCCGCGTGTTTCTAGATAATATAGCGTGTGTTCTACATCTATCTGCCATGTACTTTTTCAGGTAAAATACATTAATAGTATTCCAGATACCTGTTTGTTTTTTCAGAGTTCCCCAGCAGGTCGACTATATCAATAAAAATGTATAGAACTTTTCATTCAACAATTGGGTTACTACATTTTTCTTTTGCAGAATAGAAATGGTGATGGTTTTATCGAGTCAATCCCCACCTTTTAAAGCATGCTCTTCAATTATATGTATGTAAAGGGGGTAACTTCAAGATCGGCCCTTGCTGCAAAATCAGTTCTTCTGCAAAAGAAGATGATTCCCTAGCACACCCTCCCACATTCCAGCCACACTGGCGAAGTGAATAAAAGCCTCTTGAAGCTGTGTGACATTCCTCTGCTTTCCCCTCCTAATAAAACGTCTCCTTGACTCCCAGGCTAGCCTCTTCGCCTCTTGAGGACTGTCACCTTGATTCTAACCTCCAGCCCCTCAACCTGTCCTTGACCTGCCATTTTAGTGCCACCTTTTTGTCCTTGCAGTATTTGTCATGCGCAGTTACAGGATGCTACTCGCCTTTCTTCAGACACACAATGCGTTTTATGCCACCACTGCTCTACTTGGCACAAGACTCAGACCTGAGGCATCCCCCAAGCACCAGTAAAAGAGGGAAATAAAATCGCCCTGGGAAAACTAAACTGTAAAGTCACCCCGCACGGAAGAAAATTCAATTTAAAGAGACTAAATGCTTCTGAAGCCAGCAGCAATTTAACTGTAAAGGATTAAATATACACATCTAAGGAAAAACATAGGAATTCAGAGGCATGATGAAGAGAGAATCTGTATAAGCCTGGTATTGGGAAGGGGACACGGATGAGCTTCAGGAAGTACCTGAAAAGGACACAGTTACGTAGAGTTTCTATCAAACAAAATTGATTACTACACAAGCCATATATATATATATATATACATTTATACACACTTCCTTACACTCAGACACACACATCTGTCTTGGACTCATCCATCTGTCTGTCTGTCTGTCTATCTATCTATCTATCTATCATCTTGAATACAAACATACACATAATATAGCTAGGTAGCTCCTCTAAAATTAGGATATCAGCCATTTGGAGACAGGTAAAGTAGAAGGCAAGACACACATGTAAGCAGTAAAATCCTTATTTAATGTTCCATTTTTAACTCCTACTTTAAAGATGTATGTATATATAAGCTTTTGTATCCCAAAGGTTTAATTCCAGAATTTCTTCATTCATCCATTAAAATATATTTATTTTTAAGGTGGATTTTAAACATTTGAATTTTACAAAATAACATTTGTTATATATTCTGCTTCTCTACTGAGTCTATGCATTATTTTAAACACTAAAATTTCTTCATTTTTGCTTTTTTTTTTGAAACAAGCGTCTCACCTTGTTGGCCTTGGTAGAGTGCTGTGCCATCAGAGCTCACAGTAACCTTCAACTCCTGGGCTCGGGTGATCCTCCTGCCTTACTTAGCCTTTTGACTGAGTGGTGGAATTAAGGTGCCTGCCATAGTTTTTAGAGACAGGTTTCCCTCTTGCTCAGGTTGGTTTTGAACTCCTGGCCTCAGTTAATCCACCCGTCTCAGCCTGCCAGAGGGCTAGGATTACAGGTATAAGACTCTGTGCTATCCTAGTTTTTGCTTTTAAGACACAAGTCTGAATATAATTCTGAAATAATTTTATAAATGCAAAATTAATAAAGAGAACAATGTTTTACGTAATTTATATTTGCCTTCAGATTATTTCAGACTGTTATGACTTAAAGCCTCTAAGAAAAGCTAATGTTTTCTCTGTTCTTTGAGAAGTTCCTTATTAGTGAACCTTCTCCTTTCTCTCCTAGCTTGGATAAAGTCACAAGAGAAGGAGCTAGGGATATGCACTTTGCTGAATCAGACATTGATGAACTCATCAAGGAATTTGAGGGATGCTCTTCCTGTATCTGTCACTTTCAAAACTTCCACAAGTCTTCATCCCTTTGCGCACAACCTACTCAAATTTAATAACTTTGGGCAAAAATGTCACCATTTTAATAATGAGTTCATAATCCACTAAGACCCAATTATTTGTTTCCTTACAACTTCATATATTTTTCACAAATCCTACCACAGTTTGTAATATTTGTTTACGTGTGCATTTCCACCACTCGAACCTGGTTGATAGTTCTCTCATGAGGCAACTGGCAAAGACATTGCAGGTGGTCAGTTTGTTGATACTCAATGCTGATGGAGGAAAGCCATGAATGAACAAGACCCTTTAATCTGTATACACTGCTAATAAGATTAGGAGTTCAAAGTTACTCTTTTTACTCTATTTTTGTACCATATTAATATATTAATACTTCTTAATGAGATACATGCCTGTTCTAGTTCCCTCTCTCCCATTAGGAGGAGAGGGAATAAATCAGTGATTTTGTCATTTAATTAAGAATTTCTTTGATTAATAGAATTAACTCCCTATGTCTGCTGGTGTATATAATACCACCTGGCTGTAACTAAGGCATGTAACTTTCAAGAGTGGTTGTGTATATTGAAGTAAATTATTTAACTAAGTATATAATAAATCACTAAAACATTCTATCAATGTCATAAAATATTAACATCCCAGACAGTATTATAATTTATCTACAGCGAAAATTTGGGTAAATATTTTCAATTTAAGGCAGGCAAATTTTATAATGCTGAGATTGCAGTGAGGATGGACATTATAAAAGTTGTAAATGCAAGACTCTGAGAAGGATCCCTAATTTCTGGCAAGACTGTACCTCATAGTGACGGAGGAGCATGTGCCCTGGGGCTATTGTGATCTTCCTGGAATCCGTGTTTTCAGCTAATTTAGAGAGTGCGAATTTCAAGCTGTTTTTATACCTAGTAAAATACTATTTTTGAAAGTGTTAAAATGCCTAATCTAAAAACTCAACAGCAATTTAGACTGACAATAAACATGCTGTTTTAATCTGTGGTGAGATAAGATTAAATGAATGAGAAATAATACATTAATTTTATATTACACTATGCATGGATTCAAAAAAAGTAAGGAATTGGATAATCTTGATAGGTAATCAAGGATTCATTGCTTCTAAACATTCAAAAAATGGTTGATGCTTGCCAAGAAAAACTTTTGCCAGACATACTAATCTCTTTTCACTAGGTTATTCTGTAAGTACAGGATACAAAACTAGCCTGGAGCTTCCACAGTTAATACGTCCATGGGATATGGTAGAACTTTTACCAGAACCAGCTCATGGCTCTGTTGGAAGATAGAAGAACTGCCACTTCAGTAAACCCAGTAGCAATCACTCAGCTCATGGCTACACAGAGCACCCACTTCCTAATTCCGTATCCCATGCTTGAGTTTCTGTATCTGTGACATGTGGTATTACTATTCATATTTGCTGTTTAAATTTGCGTGGGTTCCTATGATAAAAGCTAACAGTATATGATCATTTAAATGTGAAATGGAAAAATAGTCTCTCTTCTAACTTTCAGGTAATATGATTATTATTCATACAGGGATTTTCTAGGGTAAGAGCTGAATTAACATACATAAACAACTTTAATAAGGACACTTTAAACTTTGGAGATAGGCGGAAAGGGGACTGATGTAGGACCTTTTACCAAAAGTTTGCTCCTAGTTTTGCCTGAGGATGTATTCTCGCTGTGTTTTTCATGTAAAAGTTTCAAAATAATTTTTTTTGAGGTTGACTTTGCATTTTTCCCATACATTAATCAATATTATTATCACAAATATATAAAAAATATACTCAAACAAAAATAACTGTTGAATTATATCTTTAATAGTCATACAAATTTGTTTGTATTATGTTTAAAGGATAGCTCTTAAATTGAAGTTTTTTAAAAACCCTACTAATTTTACAGTCTAGCCCCTTTCCTTTCGGAATTATCCTTCTCAAACTACTGCACTCTGAGGACATTCTTGTAGGTAGCTACACATTACCTACTTTGGGAATGATTACATGACTTAGAGTAGCTATTCAGAGTTCTTTGGGTATTTTTAATTTATTTTTTATTTTTTATTTTTTTGTAGCAGTGAATTTTTTATTTTTATGATAAATTATCTTAATGATTTTCTATACAACAACAAAAAAAAAGGAGGTTAAAAAAATAAACAATTTCCAGGCTATGAATCAAGAGAACTAATTTCTACCCGAGGTGTAACTCTTTGCGTGATGCTGGGCGTGCAAGTTGTCCTCTGAGCCCTGCCTTCCTGGATTAACAAACTATGGTATATGTACACTATGGAATACTATTCAGCCATTAAAAAAAATGGAGACTTTACAGCCTTTGTATTAACCTGGATGGAAGTGGAACACATTATTCTTAGTAAAGCATCTCAAGAATGGAGAAGCA
>CAUYON010026890.1:0-23664 GCA_963573935.1 Arctocebus calabarensis | reverse complement strand
TCCCCGATGTACGCCCCGGGGTGTACCGAGTTCATTAGTTAGCGCTTAACTGAGTACCCAACTTGGGCTACCCGAGTTCTTACCTGATGCTCCACACAGCACCCCACCAGTGCCTCCCCGAGTCCTTCCACCCTGCTCCACACAGCACCCCACCTGCGCCTCCCTGAGTCCTCCCACCCTGCTCCACACAGTGCCCCACCAGTGTCTCCCCGAGTCCTTCCACCTGCTCCACACAGCGCCCCACCAGTGCCTCTCTGAGTCCTCCCACCCTGCTCCACACAGCGCCCCACCAGTGTCTCCCCGAGTCCTTCCACCCTGCTCCACACAGCGCCCCACCTGCACCTCCCTGAGTCCTTCCACCCTGCTGCTCCCTGGCCCTTCCACCCTAATCCACAGACATGCGGCTTAATCATCATGGTCAGAGCAAAGCCCACCAGACATGGCCCACCAGAGGATCAGGGCAGAATGTAAGGCCCCAGGGCAATGGTTCTAAACAAAATCTGCTTTCATTTGGTTCAACCGGTTCCCAGTGCCACAAGCAGGGAGCCACGCTGGCTCTCATCACACACTTCGCTCCCGGGCCAGTGCAGCGGGGAGCACATTGGCATGTTTATCTAACGCTATGGGACATGCTGCTCAGTTCTTGGTGCCAATGACAAGGGCAGCGTTTATTTTGCTCACAAACCTGCAGGTTGGCAGAGCTGTGAGGGCCGGCTCCTCTCTGGGCCGTGGACTCTGCTGGGTCTGAGCCCCTGGAATCTTGCTCATTTCCATATCTGGTGCTGATGCTGAGTGACCGTGGGCCGTGACCTGGGCTGGACTGTCAGCCTGAGCTCTGGGTCTTCCTCACAACACAGCAACTGGGTTTTGAACGCGAGCATCCTGAGAGAAAGAGAGGTCAGGTGGGGTGACGGATTCTGTGCAGTGAGGGGGCCACTGAGCCTGACAGGTTTCAAAGGCAGAGGGAGGCTTCCAGCTCTTGTACAAGTACAGGTTGGAGGCAAGGGGTGAGGGGGCAAGCTGTGGACGGGTGTGTAAAGCCGGAACAACACTGCTGTGGGAAGACACAACCTGCCCACAGCATGAGTCAGGCCCTCGGGGCGCCCTGCTGGGCATTGTCACGGTCAGGGCACTCGGACAGAGATGTCTGAGAGCAGGTCAAAGTTACCTTCTCAGGGAAGGTGGATGCTGCCCCCTGCTTACAGCAAGGGCTCAGAGCAGTGCAGGCCTGTCAGGTGCTGGGCTCTGTTGAAATCCTGTTTCCACAGCAGCATGTGGACCCCTCATGCTGACCCATCACTCCCAGCTGAGTACTGGGAAAGGCAGGTGGCCCAAGATCCATCTCCCACACCTGAGGAGCAGCAACCAGATGTTTGCCAGGGAGCCCACGTTTGCCCAGTGTCCCCAGAGTCTTGGTTGAGGGGATTGGGCTTCATGCTGCATCCCCAGAGGACCGCAGTGCTCTGCCCAAGGAGCTCACCGTCCCTGCCCACCTCCCACTCCAGCTGGCAGTCGGCAGGGCTGTGCTTGTCGCCTCGGGCAGGGTCATGACCAATTGGAAGCAGAAATCTCACCCCTATAAGACTCTCCAACTTTTGTTTCCCAAACCCTTACTTGGAGGACTGAGATGGGAGGATCCCTTGAGCCCCAGGATTCAAGACCAGCCTGGACAACATAGTAAGAATCTATCTCCAAAAAATTAATAAATATGAGTTTGTTGTTTTAAGCAATTAGGTTTCGGGGATAAATTGGCGCTGATAGATAACTGACATGTTTCCCATCTGTCAGCTGAATGCAGAGCTGACCTGGGAGTGCAGAGCCCTTCCCACTGGCCAGGAGCACCTGTGTGGGTGAGCTGAGATGTGTTGTTGTTGTTACAGCACCTGACACTTCTGTCTGGCACACCTAGGCAGACAGGCCTGTGCCATTCGGGAATAAGTTAGGCTGCGCACTATACCATGGCTAGGAATCAATGGCTTAGCCCAGTGAGTGCATTTTCTCATGTAGCAAGCAATTTGGGGGTTGGCAGGTGTGGGTGCTGACTTGGCAGCTCATGGGTGGCTGAGGGCTCTGTGGTCCTCCCAGCCCTGCCCTCACCTTTGTGAAGTGTTTGCTGACACTCCAGGCTTCACACTCATTCTTTAAGGACAGTACCAGCTGTTTGGTCATTTTAATGAGGAAAGAAAAAGCTTTCTCCGATTTTGCTAGTGGGCTTCCTTCATTTCTCCTTGGCCAGAGTGTGTCACTGGGCACCCGCGGCTGGTGCCCTGGGGAGGAAAGGCACCCACAGCCTGTCCTGCTGCAGGCAGGTGTTGGCCTCACTGTGCCCCTCAGCCCTTCTGTCTGTGGACATGTCATCCTTCTCCAGGCAGAAAAGCACAGTCTGCCCTGGAAACCTCATTTCCAGTCTCAGCTCAGAGCTTCAGTGTTTGTGACTTTGGACACCTCTCTTCCCTTCCCTGAGCTCCGTTTTCCCAAGGATAATATCAGGGGGCGGGTTGACCACAATAATGGAAGGCCCCTTCCAAGTCCAATGTTCTGCACGGGACATGCGTGTATTGCCACGTACAAGGGACTCTGTGCCTGTGAATGTTCTGTTTTCATGAACGAGAAGTCCAGTTCCAAGGACTGGCTCGACAACTGGAAAATTTCCAGATCCATGAAGAAAAGGAATCCTGGAAAGAAATGGAAAGAAGCAGAATAGAAAAGAAAAATCTAAACAGTAGATTATTTCTCAGAGGGCAGAATCTCTGTTTGGATGACACCAATCTATTTTTGTCAGAAAAAGAGGGCCATCAGGAAAGACAGAGGTGAAACTGAGAGTGAAATCCCCCTGGGCAAGGGGATCCTGTAAAAAGTGACCTGTCAGGTGGCCGAGATGGAGACAGGACGGAGACGTGAAGGGCGCCATGTGGCGGGATGTGACCAAGGCTCGTGCTTCAGAAACCAGGCAGGCTGTGCAGACGGCCTCTGGTAACCATGCTTGCTTTCGCCAGAAGATACATCTGCAGTGAGGGAGGGTCTGGGCCAGGGCACCGAGGTGCACCTGCTCCTTTCAGCTACAACATGAGCAGCCAGGGCAGGGCAGTCCTTTGCTGCCTGGCAGTGAGCAGGTGTGTCTCTCCCTCCCTCCAAGGATGGGTCAAGCACCATCATCCTGGCACAGCCTCGCAGCCCGGACCCGCCAAGCACGCCTGCCGTCTCCTACAACTTGCAGTTCTTTTCAGAAGCTATTTGTCTTACAAATGGTCCCGCCTTCCTGGGACGCTCCCTACTGTCCATGTTTTCGGGATCTGTGGGGTTCGCTTTGCTTTATGAAGTGTTTTGCATTAAGTTTCTTGTAACTCAGAGTTCACCTCAGTGAAGGTGTGACCCCTCTTTCTGGAGATGCCCCTCAACTTCTCCTCTGGGTTCACTGAAGCAACGCCATGAGGCTGGGGCAGTGAGGGTCTGGTGGGCCAGAGAGGAGGCAAGCCCAGAGCTCTGGACATCCCTGACATTGCTCCCAGGGGATCCCCAGGAAGGCCCTAGGGGTTCTGAGTCCAGGGCCAACAGACCCAGCAAGTGAATTCAGCAAGTGAAGCCCCCTACTCTTTGTGACTCTAGGGAATGTTGATGGAGTCAGTTAACTGGGGACCCCTCACCCACACATGTCCTCTTGGGGACATGAGGTCTTCTGCCTCCCCAAAACAACCTACAGAAAGGTTTTTACCAATTAGCACATGACACTGAAATGTCTCACTGGCCATCCTTCTCCCGTGCACAGCTCAACCTCTCGAACCACTGAGAGAGCTGTCCTTTAGGACTGGGGAATGTCCAGGCCTAGAAATGAAGGGCCTGTGACCTTCCCCAACGTCCAACTGGGGAAGAGGAGGCCAACTCAGCTCCACACACTGGCATATGGACAAAATCCTAGGACAGAGTATATGGCTGTGTGTAAACAGGCCATCACACAGTCAAGGGAGCCACCCTTCTCATGCGGTGATGCCCTGAGCCTCATACACGACCAGCCGAGCTGGGAGCGAGGTACAGCCTCTGACTCCGTTTTCTGGGTGAGCGCTGGGGCTCAGAGAAGTGGCTCAGAAGAATCCACACATGGGGTATCAGAACCGGCAAGCTGACCCAGGACTTTGAAGTCCCAGGGGATTCTCTAACTGCTCTGTGTCATTCTGAGTGGCGAGTGTGTGACAGGGGAAAAATCCCCCAGGCTGTTCTTATCTGGCTCTCCAAGAGTTAGGCATAGCCAGGTGGTCCAAGTGGTTCACAGGACACCAGGTAACCTACAACATCAGCTTTTGACTTGGCCGAGCAAAGGAACACACCTAGGAGGGATTCTCCTGCCTCACACGAGCTGAGCTGTGTGTCCCACCAGCACTGCCCACCAGGGACAGCGGCCCAAGTCTCCCTTCCTCTATCTCTCCACCCCTCCCAAATTACAGATCACTGAGTAACTGATTGCTGTTATTTTAATCCATCAAATTCAGGAGTTATCTATTACACACCAGCGATATCTGGAATACCTTGTCATCTCCACTGCACAGATTCAAGTCCGTCTAACTTTTAGTGGCTCTGGGACACTCGGGCCCAGGACCACACAGTGGTTGGTCTACGGTGGACACACACACTCCCCTCCTGGGCAGGGCTCCCCCTGAGACGAGCTTTCAGAAGTGCTTCATTGCAGGTGTCAGGAGTGGGAAGCGAGTTTGGACAGTCGAATCCAAGGGGGTGCATGAGGGGTGATGAAGCCACCCGCTAACAGGAGCACCTCTGTACTCCCAAGTGCCCTTGGTTTTGACAGAGGGACAGGATGTCACAATATCCCCTCTTGCTGGCCTGCTCCCTGCCTCTCAGATGAAGACAGCCCCCAAATGCCGGCCTCTGCAGGAGATGTGTTGAGGACAGCCCAGTGTGGAGAGGGCTGTCCTCAACACGTGCCCTCAGTCACGACAGCGTGTTACTGGTGTCAGCGCCTTTCTTTCCTTGGGTCTGGGAGCTGTTAGAGTCAGGGCCATATTGGACTCCCATCTGCACACCCAGAACCCTGCGTGGTGTGCCAGGGACCCTGCCGGCTCCCACGGAGGGCGCGGAGTCAACTTCAAGTACCTAGGTCAGTATGTACTGCAGTCAATTTAGCAAAGAACACAGAATCTGAGCTTCTTCCCAGAGGGGTTGAGGGCTGTGGGCCTCGGGGAGAAAGTTCATCCTGCCCCCCCCAGTGGGCACCATGCCCAGACCAGCCCTGCGTGGTCCGCCTCTCTCCCGCACCCGTGGTCTGCCTCCCACACCTCCTCTCCGCCCTGCTGAGTCAGCCTCCGTAAGGGCTGCCTTCAGCGCCCATCTGTTCCCCCAGACTCATCTGCTGAGGGCAGGCAGTTCAATATAAAAAAAAAGAAAGACAGATGCTATAGGTGACATTTTTTTGGCAATCCCAAGAGAAAACAGGGATCCAGGATTCTCATAGGAATTGCTGTGTGCATTGGAAAAGGCTGATGTCCACTTGCCAGGGGTCAGTGCTCAGGGCAGGCAGGGCCTCACCCAGCACGTGCACCAGCAGGGGGTGAGGCCGGGCCTGCACTGCCCCCCCGGGGCTCTGGGAGCAGATACCTGGTCAGCCTCACGCAGGCAAGGCAAAGGAGACCAAAAGGAGAAAACCATTGCAAATATTGTCTGTTTTGGGGGGAGGGAAATTTCAAAATGAATCAAAATCAATTAATTTTACCCCAACACCTTTTGTCACTGAATATTCATGACACGTGTGTGGTGTGGGGATGACAGGCAAAGTGGCAGCTCTGTCTCCCCCCAGGCCTCATCTTCATCCTTCTGCACCTGCAGTAGGCCTGGCCTGAGGTGCCCATTTGGACGAGCCCGTGGTCAGGGAAAGTGTGGTGTCTCAGACGTGCCCTCCTTCCTCTGACGCTCTGCGCAGTGACTTAAGAGACGCCCCTCAGAGGAGACCCCTCTGTTCTGGGTGCCATCTGCAGCTCTGCAGTGTCCTGGTGATGGGGTCCCTGTGTCGGCCCCACCCCTGGCCAGGTCCCCGCTTCCCCGTAGGGAGCAGAGGTTCACCAAGTGCTCAGGCCTCTCCCACCCCCTGGGTGCTGTGTTAACCTTCACAGCCACGCCTTCTAGCCTCCGGTTCCTTTGTGTTTGCACAGACCAAGGACAGAGCTCTGTGTGTGTTCCAGGGCCCCACCACACCCCAACAGGCCCTATGCTCCCGCCATAGCAGCACCAGTAATGATGCCAAAATTGCAAGCCCTGTTGTGACGCAGAGCTGGGTGACTTGAACATGAGTGACTTACTGTGACAGGAGTGCCTGGGGAACCGCACCTGAGCCATGGCGTCGCCCTGAGCCTGCAGGCACTGGGCATAACCTTTGATGGGCAGGCAGACGCTGCACTTCCACTGACCCAGGCGCTGTTGGACACAGGCGCCCTCAAACCTGCTGCCACCTGAAGCTCAGGAGGTGGCAGGTCCCTGCCTGGTGGTCCTCATGGCTTCGCCACCTCTGAGAAAGGGGGATTGGGCGCAACTTCCAGGGCACAAGGCTCGGCTCCCTGGAAATCACCCCTACATCACAAATTGAGAAACCGAGGCAGAGAACAGGGAGAGCAGAGGTCAAGCAGGGGGCTAATCAATGGCAGAAGAGCGTGGAGTGAGGAAGGCCTGGGCTCCGGCATGGGGCCACTACACGCCTGTCCCTCCCCAGACACAATAGCAGACATCCACTTCCTATGGACTGGAGCGTCCTGCCAGGTGGCACCTAAATCACCAGACACCTACAACCAGATGGGAAAGGAACATGAAACGTCGGGCTTGGCGGCCTCTGTGCCAGGAGACTGTGCCGCATGGTGGGGGTAGTGGGGGCACTACCGGATGGACTCGGCTCATGCACGCCTGACCCCTCAGAGCCACCCTGCCAGTGTGAAGTACAGAGGGTGGGGGTAGAGCTCAGATGGGGTCTTGGTGGGCACCTGTCCCATCAGGGTTTGGACAGCACTTCAGGTCACCTCTGCACTGTCCATGTCATCCAAGGGACAGCATTCCATGGTGAAGGATGAGCCTGAAAATACCTTTTGCAACCCTTTGCTGCCGCCATTGCAGACACCACCTCCCAGAATCTGCATCTTCCCCGGTGCCCTGCCCCCGCCTGGCTGTGGTGGGGCAGCAGAGGTTACCGTTCCACCGTGATGGCCTTGGTGACACAACAAAAAACCTGCTGAAAGACAGCCTGGAGCAGAGGCACCCCCCAGGAGGCAAGCGTCACCCCTGCCCCTGTGGGGCTGGACTGGGTCAGGGACTCAGGGCTGCAGTGGGGGAGATGGGAGAGACTCTGGAGCATCTCCAGGGCAAACTCACACGAGCTGGACAGCCGGCCTCCCGCTCTAACAGCCGGACACCTCTGCACACCATCACCCCCTGAGCCTGAGCTTGGACTGCGCCAGTCCTCACCTGCCCCTCCGCCCCTGGCTCCCCTCCTGGGACCCCCAAGTGGAAGCTCTTCTCTCAAAGTCAGCCGGTGTGGGGAGGCTCAGAGGCCCTCACAGGTGGAAAAGTGTTTCCTCCATCGCCAGCCAGGTTTGCGGGAGCTCACAGCAGCGCTGGACCGGCCTGTAAGCAGATGCCCCCACACAGTGAGGGGTCGGGTTGGAGAAACTACCAGGGCACTGGCACCTGAAAAACGCTTCTGTGGGGAGGATGCTCTTCTGAATTCCGTCTGCTTTTTAGGTGTGAACGCTGCCCCGACCTTGCCAAGGGCATTTGCGGGATTTGTGCAGTGCCCTGCGTATCAAGGGCCCCCAGGGCCGCAGCTGAGCCTGCAGGATTTAGTGAACAGCAGGTGTGAAACGGAATGTAGAGTCCTAGAGATGTTTTTTCCATAAAAATACATCCTTAAAGTTCATGTTTTCATGATTTCTAAAAGCAGCTGATCTTTTTAGTGCTATGTATGACTCCATGTTATGGATTAAATCTACCAGAGATTGGTCACAAGTGTCACAACCACAAAATTTGAGAACCACCCCCTCTGTGAGCTCCCCCCTACTGAGGGGCCAGCAGGCATTCCCTGAGGGCACGTCCCATCAGGGAATGCCTGAGGTGAGAAGTGGGAATGACCCTCCCCTGCACACCAGCCAGGGCTGTGGGAGAGTCTCCCTGTAGGCCCATCTGCTCAATCCAGCAGGACGCTGCCCACAGCAGCCAGGGCCCCACCTGTACAGAGACACCTAACCTCAAGCTCTGATGTCCACCCAGAGATGTGGCCAATGCATCAGACATAGGCTGGCCAGACAAGATGGTGCTTGCTCTCTGGGTAGGTTTTAGGGCCCTTGTTCTTCTTTTCTGCAAAGGCACCAAGCCAGAGCCCTCTCACTCGGTCAGAGAAGATTCAAACTACTGAACATAAAGGTGGGGGAGGAGGAGGTTGCAGCCTCCCCAGGGCTCTCCTGGGCCTCAGGGCATCCCTGTACTCAGGTGTCTTCTCACCCTGAGTGAATGTCTGGGAGGAGCCGGGCAAGCTCCCAGGGTAAAGGCAAAGAAAACCATCTCCAACCGAGGCTCCCGGTCTCCCTGCACCTGGGAGAGTCTGCTAGCTTATTTTTGCTTAACTTCCCCTTGAGGTCCCTACTGGACAGGAGGAGAAGCCAGTTGGAGAGAGGGGACTCCTTGAGTCTAAGTCTTTCGTGGTTATCCAAGGTGGGAGTTCAGCAGTCATTTAAAACGAGGGCCTGGTGCCTGGGAGTAAGGACCAGGCTGGCAACCAAGACTCGAGGTCATCAGGGGAAGAGGAAGCCTGTAGCTCTGGGCACCATTTCTACTTCTGGGCAGTGTCCATCCCTGGCAGGACGAGCGCTGGGTCTCGTGGTGGTAAACACATTGCTCTGGATCTCCATTCTCCCCTCTCCTTATAAGGACATTGGTTTTTGGATTCAGGGCCCATCCTAAATCCAAGGTAATTTAATCTCAGGATCCTTAACTATTTACATCTGCAAAGACTCTATTTCCAAATAAGACCATATTCATGGTTCCTGGTGGACATAATTTTTGGAAGGACACGATTCAACTCCCTACAGTAATGTGTGACCTTTGGAGACTAAGAAAGTGGTGGTTTGGGAAGCTTAGTTCTGCAGTGGAGAGAATCAGGGGTTTGGGCAGACAGGAGCCAGAACTGGACCGGAGGAGCACGCCACCATCCGGTGTTGGACCGGAGATTGGTCCAACTCGGCGCACAGGGAAGGGGCGAAGGGGAAGCCTCTCAGAGGAGGGGCCGTGGGATACCGGACGCAAGAACCACGAGTCTGGGTTTGGGACGTGCCGCCACAGAGCTGGATGGGGATGCTGGGGCCATCCTGAGAGCTTGATCCCACCAGGACAAATAGAGGAGTGAGCGTGAAGGCACACAGAGGCTGCGGGGCCGCACGGCCGATTCCTTGCTGACTTTCATTTTCTCGGCTGTCTGGGAGGACGATGTCCCCACACTTCTAAGGTCCCTGCCTAGTGGAAATCTGCTTTAGGAGCAGGAGTCAGACTGAGGGCCCAACGGTCACCTGACTGTGAAGTGGGGTCAGGGCCCCAGAGAGCAGGGCAGGGGCAGCCGCCAGCCTTCCAATGCAGTGCGCCGAAGTAGGCACCGTGTTTAACAAAGCCAGAAGGCCAAGTTCCCCAGGAAGAGCCTTGCCTTTCCTGGACCCTTCGACTGTTACATGAAACCTCCACCACAGACCATCAGCCATGTGGGAGGGGCTAGTTTTCTAGACCTGAAGCATTGGCCTCGTTAATTTTTCGGGGATGCTCTGCAGGCCATAAGGTGGAAGTGACCAAAGTGACCACTCTGTTCTCCTTTGCGGCTTTACTTCCCGGAGCCTTGGCCCCCAAGGCCAACACACACCGCAGCTCTTTCATCATGAAAGCACATTTTTGTTCCATTGTGGTTGACAACTTTGTGCTGAGCTCCATCTAAATGTCCTAGTAAAATCTAAGAGATGGGACAAGTGAAGCCCTGGACCCATCACCTATGTCCAGCCCTCGCTGCCCTGGGAGCTCCCAGCACAGGGAGAGGCTGGGGTGGCACAGGCACCATGAGGACTGGCCGTGCTGCCCGTCCAGCTGGGGAACTAATAAAATCCCTTGAGCACCATGTAAGTGAGATGACGACACCCCAGTCAGGCACCCTCGGTTCTAGCATCAAAGATGAGATACCAGGTGAGGAGCAAAGGGCACCACAGGGCCAACTCCCGGAGGGGTGGGATTGCAGCGGGCGGGCCTCGGCCTTCCTTACTAAGCTGCGGGGGGGCCGTTTCCCTGCTCTGGACAGACAGCCCTGCTTCTGCGCCCCGTATGTCAGGCTCTTTGACTCTTTGCTCTCTCAAGAGTCCTATGGAGTCTGTCCTTTCACAATTCTGTCAGGAGCATTTTCGTTCCGAGGCTCGTTCCTTCCACAAAGCACCCAGTTCTCTGTCCCCAGACGTCCCCACTGCACCCCAGAAGGGAGGAGCTGGGCTTCTCTGAGGCTTCCCTCCTACGCCCTCCAGCATGTCCTTTTCGTGCAGGGCCAGGGCCCCCCCATGTCTGCTTCCTCATGCTGTGGGCTTTCTGAAGTCATGGCCCAGGGTCACCAGGGTTCTGAAGAACAAGGCTACGTAAACAGCGACTGAGGCAGGGATCAGGCTGGGGACAACAGAGTGATGACCTCGGGGACAGTTTGCTTTGGGACCCCAGCAGCCACCCAGGCTACTCTGGGTGTCCCTGTTCCCTCAGTAAATATTAATTTCCAGGCACTGCATCCTGAACCAGTGGTCCCCAGCCTATTTGGCTGCAGGGCCTGGTTTCATGAAAGATAACTTTGTCCTGGATTGGAGGTGGGAGGATGGTTTTGAGATGAGTCTGAGCAGTTGACTTGCTACTGTGTCTGTAGTCCCAGCTCTGCAAGACAATCTGAGTCTGCAGCCTCTCTCCAGCCCCAGCGCCACTGCCTCCGCTCCAGCGCTCACCATCAGCCCTCGTTTCTCACAAGTAGCGGGACCTAGACCCCTCGTGCGTGCCGTCGATGGTGGGGTTCACCACCTGTGAGAATCCAGTGTCCTCTCTTATCTGACAGGAGGGGAAGCTCAGGTGCTGCTGTGTCATGGGGAGGCTGTAAATACAGATGAGGCTTCTCACGCACCTGCCTGCTGCTCCCTGCTCCCCTGCTGCTGCTCGGCCTGGTACCAGCCAAACCCCGGGGGCTAGACACCGCAGCCCCAAACAACTCATTACATTTCTTTACAGAAGGACCACCCTCTCCTTATTTCTCCTTGGGCGATAAAGCCTGGTTGACAGGAGTGTGTCCCTGGATAGAGGCAGCTTGGGGATGGACACAGTCCTTGCAGGGCCCTGGCTCAGCCCATCTCACCACTGCCCCCTCTGCCCGTCCTCAGGCCTCACCTGCTTGCTGCGAGCTTCTTTCCTGTCCTGCTGTTTGCCTGCCAGGTGGGCTCACAGCACCGCTGCCCCTGCCAGCTCCCCCATCTCAGCTGTGCATGAAGAAGATGAGGAGAAACTCCCACCTGCCCGGGGAGAGGGTCAGCAGGGGAAACACACATCACGTGGGATGCCTGGTGCCACCTGTGCCGGGCATTTAAGAGCTGAAACCCACCCAGGCCTGTGCCGATGGGGTGGGAAGGCAGCGTTAGCCACTGTGAGATGAGGTTCAATGCAGTTACCCCCTCTGGGCCAGTTTTCTAAATTAGCATTGAGGATGAGAGCTGCAGAAGGCTGTGGCGTGCTTGGGAGGCTCCTGGGGCATCTGGCTCATAGCACTTGAGACCAAACACTTGCTGAATAAACAAATGGGGGGAGCCCTTCCTGGCGCAGTGTCCCTGGCACTCTTCAGATGGGTAAAAAATGCTTGGACCAGGCCTGCAAGGGCAGCCTGAAGACGCTATCCTGCTGCCAACTGGCAGGGGCTGGCCTGGCAGAGGGGCTTATCCAGGGCTGTGAACAGAAGCTTAGTGGGCCTTGTGAACCTCATAGGGTACAGGAGGGGACACCCTCGGACGTGGGGCTGGTGCCAGAGTGCCGTCCACAAGAGGGACTCGTACTACTCCAGCCAGGGCTGGGCAAGACCCCCCCCCCCCCGTAGGAAGTGGTTAGGACAGTCTCACTGTCACTCAGAGGAGAGAAGGGATTGTCCCTAAGGCCAGGGCACTTGTGGGGCAGGTCTGGACGTGGCCCCTGACCCCAGGGTCCCAGCTCTGATCAGTTCTGCTCTGCAGTGGGGAGTCTCGAGTAAGCCACGTCCCTCCCTGGGCCACAGCTGCTGCGGCCTCCACCTACATGGACAGGCAGGTCTAGGGTGTAGTCCTGTCCCTCTGGTGCCCACAGTCTGGGACTCAGCAACTCAGGGCATGGCACATGTGGTGCCACAGCTGCCCAGAGAGTTCCTGCTGGCTGGGGTGGCCCAGGAATGTGGGCAAAGCCCCAGCAACTTCCCAGACTCCTGCCAGCACCCACTTAGGGCCTGGGGACAGCACTGTGAATGCTGGGGAAGGAAATAGCCCCCAGGCCACCAGATGTTGGGTTACCCAGGCTGGACTAAAGCCTGCTCAGTGACCCAAGGTCCACACAGAACACATTTCCTGCACCCAAACAGGCCTGGCCTTCCTTCTGAGGTTAAAGGAAAATGAAAATTACTTCCCTGATGGTATATGTGACAGTCTGGAACGTATACAGTGAGGTGAGCCAGGGCACCGTGGTGGGGGACCCCAGATGGGCAACCATCATCACTGGCCCCTGGGGAGGAGTGGGGCCTCATCTCCCTGTTCCTCTGGGAGGGGCTGTAGGGCCCAGGGTAGGTGCTCAAGCCTGATCTGTGTGGCAGGTGCTGAGCCAGGAGGTCTCCCAAGCAGCCTGCAGGAGGGGTTGCACGTGGGTGCAGGGATCCTTGCATATCATCCATGCATCTGAGCTGGGGAGTGGGAGGTGCCAAAGGCGAAGTCCAACCAAGTCTGACCCCAGCCAGCCAGGTCACACTTTGGGGGCCTGCCAGGCCCTGCACTGGCCGCACAGAATCCACATCAGCTGTGATTTGAGGGTGAAGACCCCAGGGGCAGCCCCACATCCCCAGCCTGCTCTCCTCCTGGAACTAGCCAAAACTGATGCTGCCAGGGGTAAAAAGTCCGGAACCCCCGGCTGGACATTAGCTCAAGCCAACCTGTGAGCCATATGCCCTTCCCTCTGCTGGGTCCAAGCAGTCTTTGTTCACATCCGGCCCTGCCATGGTTGGCTGTGTCTGCTGCCCTGGCCTCCCCTGAACTCTTGTCCTCACAATAGCCCTGAGGCAGGAGCTGACCCTCTTCCCTCTCTAGAGCCCCTTGTACACTGCCTCTGTGGCCCCAGATTCTGTGGGCTCAGATTAACTCAACTTGCAAACTGGCCTTTGTGCCTCCCCTGTTCCTCCACCCCACTGAGACTGTAGCAGCAGAGGCTGTGGCCCCTCTCACGACCCTGCACGGGTAGCCTGGAGGACCCAGAGTTACCTCTGACCAGTGGCACATGGGAGCCACGGAAAACCCCCTCCTTTCCAACTTCTCAGAGGACAGTCCCTGCCAGGTGACTGAGCAGTCTTTGCATCCGGCCACACACCTGAGTGGGACTTTCTCTCTCTGACCCCGGTTCCTGGGCTTGGTCCTGGGGCTCAGCTTTCCAGAGGGCCTGGGATCACCCTCTGCTGTCTGCTGTCCAAATGCCAAGTGACACGGCAGAGTGCCCTTCTATACCTGAACACTGATGCCTACAGCTTCCCCTACAGCAGTGGTTCTCAACCTGTGGGTCGTGACTGTATTAAAGGGTCACTGCATTAGGTCACTGCAATTGCCCTTTGGGGACAGGGCACCTGTCTTAGCCTATTCCAAACCCAGTGGTAAGGGGGAGATGTCAACAGTGGAGAGGACCCCCAAGAGGTACTGATTGCAGAGGTTGCAGTGTGAGTGAGGGGTCACGTTAAGCAGTGCAGGGGACCATCTTGTCTCTCACCAGAAGAAGCAGGGTGTAGGTCCACCACTGGTGGAAGGTCTACCACGTGACCGAGCTGGGTTTCCAGGTCCCTGTCTAGATAAACAAAAGCCTGGGGCGCCCGACTAGAGCTGGACACAGCACCTGGGGGGAGGGAAGCAGAGAGGCTGAGGTGACCAGGGTGGTGGGGACCAGGGTGGAAGTCAGGCAGGTGTCTACCCAAGGTGCTTGTGTGGCAAGGCTGGGTGAGCTGCAATGCCCAAGGTCAGGTGACAAGGTGGAAATGGGATAACAGCTCATGTGAGAGTGACATAAGGAATCACAACAGCAATAAAGACCAACCTTTTCTTCCATGTGTTTTTGAGTATCTACCGTGTGTCAGAAGCAATTCCAAGTGCTGGAGATAGAGCACCCTGAAATATGCAGGTGCAGCAGACTCTGTGCCAGTCCTCACAGTGAGCAGGTGATGAGTGGGGACACCGAGACCTGGGCAGGGTCCTTGTGGCTGGGATGTAGCAGGACTCAGGCTCCTGCTCATATCTCCCTACATCCAGATTCCCTCTTTGTCTCTGTGTCCTACTGGAGACAAGATACCATATGCTGGGCATCTTGTTATCATAAAAGCCTTTATTTGTCATGGTCCTGGAGGCTGGAGGTCCAAGATCAAGTTGCTGGCATAATCCATGTCTGGTTAGGTCCCACTTCTTGCTTCATAGATGGCTGTCTTCTCACTGTGTCACATGGTGCAGGGACAAGGAATCTTGTGTAAGGGCACTAATTCCATTCATCAGGGGTCCACCCTCATGGCCTAATCACCTTCCAACGACCCCAGCCCTGAACACCATCAAAAAGGGTTTAAGTCTACACATATGCATTTGAGGGGTACCCAAATATATAGGCTATTGGAGTTGCTTTCCTTAAGCCTCTGAAACTTCCCTCTTCGCATTTTTTGCGAAGGTCAGGCTGGCAGAGGCTGCCACCAGGCCTGCTGAGGACAAAGCAATGTGAGTGGGACATACAGAGAGGGGTAGGCTGAATTACAGGAGCAGAGAATCCCCTAACAAGCCAATTCAGTGTGGAAGAAAATCCCCAAACACCTGCCTCTCCATCCCAAAACTTCTGGATGATGGCCACTAATACGCCCCTTTCAAGGATGGCACAAGCTCTCACATCTAAAAGGGGTGCAGTATTCAGGGGCAAGCAGGAAGGACCTCAGTCCTCTGACACCACTTGGCAAGGCACAAGGATGGCAAAGTCACTAGGAGACCCCCCCCCAGGGGAACATGGAGAATTGTAAGTTAAGTAAGCAAGAAATGTGTTGTAGTGGGTTAAATTGCTTCCTCCTCCCCGATAAGTGGTCAAAACCTCACCCTGTACCTGTGACTCTGACCTCATTCAGAAATGGAGTCCTTGCAGATATAACCCAGTTAAGACAAGGTCTTACTGAATCCAAAAATAAGCATCTTTGTAGAAGAAAGGAGAGGGGTATTTGCATGTACGGACAAAGAGAAAACATGCAAAAAAGAAAACCAGAAGACCAAGGCTGAAGGAGGCTAGAGTGATGCACCCACAAGCCAAGAACACCGAGGGCTGCAGGCCACACCAGAAGCCACAGAGGGGCAGGAGCCAGATGCTCCTCAGATCCCCAGGAGAAACCTTCCTGCCGTCTGTCAACAGCAGGGTTTCAGCCTTCTGGGAGAACATGCTTCTGTGTTTCATGTGGCCCAGTTTGTAGTGCTCTGTTAGGACAAGCTCTGGAGCCCTGACTTACATAAGCAGACACATAAAAACAAGGGGTTCTACTGGACAGGGCAGCAGAAACACTCCTGCTCCAGCAGCTTTGCCATTTTTGAATAGAGTTAACCTCAATAATTTAATGTATTATTTGGTAATATTTTTAAAATTTGAAATGAATCCTTCTAGATCAATAAGCTTCAAAAAGCACAAAATTAATGGAAAGTTCTCTGGCATTTGTTTCTTAATAAAGTTGAGGATGAACAAGTAAACTGTGTAATATGTTTACGAATAGGGACCACTCCCCATGGGGCCATGGTGATAATCCTGAATTTATGAAAATCAGAACCCAACTCTGTTGAAATGTATCAGCATCCACTTCAAAAAGTTGGTTGTTATTCATAAAAAACTGTGACCAAAAATTATAATGTAACACATGCAGATACAGAAGGTACATTTACATACACTCTGTGAAGTATGACTTTTAATTTAGATCAATTCACTCTTCCTCTAAATTAATTGTGCTCATTGCAAATTCTAAGCTTCCGTGTGCACACGAGAGAAGTGAGGGAAGAGGTGCTCATGTGTGAGTTCCGTTAGCGGAAGAAGGACTTCACAATTCATGGGTTTTCATTTACTTAACCAGCATTGTCAGATGCTGCACACGGCAAACCCATTATGTAAATTCCAACAAAGGATTCCAAATTTAAAGATTAAATGCATGGAATCAGAGTAAAGCCTTGAGAAAGACATCTTTTTGGAAGTGAAACATCTGATATTATTGTGAATGTAGTTCAGTCACAAAATTCAACATTGAACAAAAGTCAGTTGTTTTACAGTGATAATACAAAGTTCGGTGGAGCACAGCATTATGGGAATGTCTTGCTAAATTAAAAGGCTTAAGGACGTGTCTTAGTGCATTTTGTGCTGCTATAACAGGAAACATGAGACTGGGTGATTTTTAGAGAACAGGGATTTGTTTCTGGCAGTTCTAGAGGCTGGGGAGTTCAAGGGCAGCAATGTAGTATAAGGGCACTAATTGAGGGGCCCACAGCGGGTGAGGGCCTCTCCCCACATCACCCCGTGGGGGACATCGGAAAGGAGGAGAGCACATGTGGACGGGAAGGGGAGGGTCAGCCCCTCCTTCCTTCAGGAGCCCACTCTCGCACTAACAGCCCTGATCCATTCCTGAGGGCAGAGAGCTCTTGACCTGTTCACCACTTGAAGGTCTCACCTCTCAAAATGCTGTGTAAGGATTAAGTTTCTACCACGTGAACTTTAGGAAACATCGTCAGACCATAGCAGGATAGAAACTTGGAGAGGGTTATGGTGCAAAGATAATTGATAATTTTGCCAAACAAACTATGATAGGAGCCTCAGACTGTGGAGCAGCTCTGAGAAAGCTCTAGGCAGTCTTGGCCTGGCCATGGAGACTCCCGGCAAAGATGCCTGTCAAGGGAACAAGCGAGCTTTACACGCCTTCCATGCTCCATCATCAGCTAGAGCAGCCCAGGGAGGGGCTGCATCCTGGACACGTGGAGATGACGCCCTGCTGGGTCTGCAGCTCAGCAGCTGCATCGCCTCCACCTGCCTTCCTTGCCGCAGATTCTCATGGGCCTGAGGAGCACCTGTGTGGCCACCAGGCCTGTATTGCTTTGGAGGTGGTAACAGTGCTACTGACTAGCGGATGTGACAGGTGAGGGATGCCTACAGCAATCTCCAACAATCTCTGAAGGAAAAATACAGAAATGTGCATCCAAATGTCCAATAAAATGAAGGAAGTACAAAAGCATTTGAAAATAAAAAAGGAGGGAGGCAGAAGGATGGGACAAACAGAAAACAAATAGTGAGACTTTATCAGTAGTTAATGTTAAATGTAAATGGAACAAATTCTAAGGAGTAACTGGACGCATTAACTTGATGAAAGCTTAATTTTGCTCATGTACAAGATTCAATTTTGAAACTTTAAGACTTTGCTTTGGTATATCTCAATTTGTGGGAAAAATCTTCCGAGAGAGCACCTATTTTTAATTGGATAAATTTATACACTGTACCAGAATGGAATTAAATTGAGAAGTCTTACAATTTTGCAGGAACTAAATATGGTGAAAGATTCAAAAGAACCAAAAATAGACACAATTTATTTGACACGTTTTATCTTATCTTCACCAGAGAAATGTATTCTGAATGGAGGCTTAAAGATAGTATCTATGGAAACACTTGGCCTGAAATATTTACACATTTATATATGAAGAATAGAATTGAGATTATTCTTTTTTATGGAGAAATTATTTTAATTTAGTTTTTTCATATTTACATGTGTTTATTAAGTTTAAGATTATTCTTTATTTAGCAGAAATTCTGTTGAACTTATCTGATAATTCAGCATGATTAGAAAGAATATTTTCTCAGACATATCATGGTCAGTGGACAGGAGCCAACTGAACGTATGTACAATTTCAAATTTATTAATAAAACAAAAATCAGAAGAAGATGGTAATTTTATGAAGAGATAAAGAGACAAAAGATAAAAAGATAAATTTCATGGAAAGAAAAACGGCTGAGATTAAAAACATGGTGTATGAAATATATCCAGAATAATCTGCTTCAGTTGTTTGTTTAGTATTCAGATAGTCAATATAAAGAAGTTTATTTTGCTTTCAAGAACACAGACATAAGTTATTTTTAATAAGAATTTTATTTTTGAAATGTATCTGTAGAATTATTGTATAGACTCAATCACACAATGCTATCAATTGGTCGGGGTTTTCATCATTTTTGTGTCCTCTGTGCTCTCAGAACTGTCTTGTCTGAACCGCAGGTTAGAGTACTAAGTGTCTGTCCCCAGGTGGGGCTGGCAGCCGTCCTCAGAGGGGAGAAGTTAGGGGTGACATCTGGGGGCTGAAGCAGGCTGCCCAGGCACCCTGATCAGGACGCAGATTCCTTTCCCTCCTGCCCCCAAGGGTGGTTTTGCATTCAGAATGGTCAGGGTGGCCAGGCAGGGTGATGAGGTGTCGCGGTGGGCATGGTGGGGAAGCAGCGTGGGGAGTGCCGGCCCTTGTCTAAGAGCGAGATGCTTCCTCCTTACTAAAGCTCAGCTGCTCTGGGGTTCTTAAGGAGGTAGGGTGGGAGGCAAACAGACGCCTCATCAAAGCCCGTGTGTTAACCAGCGCTTTTCTCTCTTGTTTGAAAGCTGCCCCCCTCTCAGCTTGGAACATCAACCAAGCTGCAGCTTCCTGGATCTGCGGCCTTTTCTACCTTTACCCTTTGCAAACTGTCTGGAAGCAAATGTCAAGACTGAGATGCCAACAACTTGAATCTCTTGACCCCACAAATAGGAGATTAGTGAGATATTTTTAGTCAAATTTTGACTTCTAATTAACATGATGGATGGATCGTCCTGGCACACACCATCTCCATGAGGTGACCTTTCTCTCCCCTTCGTGAGGAGCACCCAGCACTGGGGAGCGTCTGTCCCTCACGAGCAACGCCGCTGAGCTGCGTATTCTCCTCCACGTCAGCAGAGCAGCTGTTGTTAAAAGGACCTGAGGAACTTGCTGCCCAGATGCAGAAGTTGACATGTTAGCAAAGCCCAGGGTCGCCTGGGATGCTTTCCCTTATCTACTGGGCTTCCATCTCCCTGGGGACGAGTTGTGCTTTGAAGTTGTTACACAGGGTCCTGGGTGAACCCTGGAACCTCTCTGAGGCTGTGTGACCCACCCTTAATGCCTCCCCTAGGCCTCAGGTGTCCTCAGCACACAGCAACACCAATATAGCAGGGAATTCTTAGGACAGTCAGAGGCTGGTCACAGGGCTCTGCCACCCCAGCCCTTAGACTCACAGCACGTGCCACCAGAACTTGCCAGGTGCCTCCCAGGGTGTGGTCTGAAACCCACCCAACGTGCAGACACCCAAGCCCAGAAAGGCTACACGGGCTGCTCCAGGGGCCTTACAACCAACACGACCCCCAGAGCCGCCTGTCCTGACATCCCCGCAGGCCACTGCCTGGGCCTTGGCCCCTGGCTCCTGCTCTCCATAGCTTTCGAAGTTCTTTCTTATGCCAATTGTTTCTTTTCTAAGAAGGAGAAAGCTGCTGTCATGTTTTGGAACTTCTGTAGTTGTGAATGTTAGGAATAGTAGATTATGTCAAACTGATCTGAGGACCCCTTGCCTGGGACAAGCAGGTCTGAGACTGCAAGAGTGGACCTGTCCTGGCTGTGACCCCAGACCCCACTTCCACGCCCGGGCCCAGGGCGGAAGGTCAGCACTCGGGGGACCACTTCACTGCGTCTGGGCAGTGGGAAGCTTCCCAGGCTCTTGGAGGCTCCATTTCCTGGTCTGGAAAGTGAAGGAACAGAAGTCCCTTTCTGTCAAAATGCCAGAGGTAACGTCCCAGGATGCCCGGGCAGAAGGGACAGGCTCGCTCTGTAGTTCCCCAAGCTCAGAGGGAGGTCACGCCCAGCTTCGAGGGGCAGAACCAAGGAACTGGCCGTCAGGTCAGACCTCAGGTGGGCCGGAAGCAGCGGGAGGAGCTGGGAGTGAAGGACGGGTGAGCACAGACGTGCCCACGGCTCTGTCAGAGGGGCGGGAGCCACCCCCACCCACCACCCTCCTCCGAGGGCCGCACCGCACCTGTGCTGCCTTCCCGCCCAGCACCGCGCATACTGTGTTAGTAACTCCTCTCACGTCCTGACAGGGACTGGGAGGACGAGCAAAGCTTGTGCAGGTGGGACCAGGGCAGTCTTGGGCTCATGGGCTGTTAGATCTGAGGGGACAGGGGCCAGCTGGGTGCCTGGCCAGCCCCCCTGCCGACAGGCCGGGAAGCAGGTGCGTGGCCAGCTCAGACACGGCTGGACTGAGCACAGCGACTCCATGACCCGGGCAGTCGAAGCTCTGCCCGACGCCCACACTCCCCAGAACGGCGGTGGCCCTTCCAGCCGTTCCCACACTGGTGCCCCGTGAGCTCCGACGGGCGCGTCCAAGGGATGCTCACTGTCAGTGCAGGGGTTATCTTCAGTGAGCGTCTCTGCTGCACATCCGCCAGGTCGGCCTGGACCCCACGCACCCAGGAGAGCTGGAGGGTGAGTCCTGTAAAGCTGCTTCCTGCCTGCTGACAGCGCTCTCCAGACGGGAGAGGAACCGAGGTCACAAAGGCAGCCTTCCCTCTGACCCGTACATTGTCCACGAGCCAGAGCGACTGGATGGAAATGGCATCTGTCTTGAGCAAGTAACTTCTCTGTGCCTCAGTGTCCCCGCCTGCAAAGGGGAGCCAGTGCCCACCTTCTCTGCCGTGTGCCCTATAGTCCTGGAAGGTGCTAAGGAGTGTGCAGCTATGAACTGGACGCCATCTGAGCCTGCTGTTTCTGTAAAATTGGAAGGTCTTAGCTGAAGAGATGGCGTCTTTGCAAGGCGCACACACAGTGACCGTAATGCTTACAGAATTCTAGCAGCGCTCTGTAAGACCACTCTCCAAAAAACAACATAGAACAGGATTATAAAGAACAAAACTATTCAGAGAACAGCAAGAGGTATTTTTCACAATAAGCTGCTTAATTCCAAGGATTACAACCTGCATTCCACCGCTCAGTGAGGGCGAGCTGCCTAATTAAAGACTCTCTCACAAATGATACCATTAAAGCTGCTACAGTCACCAGCGTTCTCACTGTGGGATGCCTCAGCAGCTTCTCTGGAACACAATCCAGAGTTCATAAACCCAGTGAGGACCCGTGTGCCTAGTCCCAGGCAATTTTTGAAGCACTGTGACATGCACAGTCCCACAGGGTGTACTGACCTTGCCGACAGGGCTGCTGCCCTTCCATGGACAGGGACAGAGTATATGGGCTGAGGGACCTTAAGTGGGGACTGAGGGGCTCACCAGAGTCCCCAGCACACGCCTCTGACACCCCCAGACTCCCCCCTGATCACCTGGGCATCTGGCCTCTCCTTACAGGAGCCCTGGGGACGTTGAGGGAGAGAACAGCCTCTACCAGCAGTTCTGCAGCCCAGAAAGTTGCAAATAACACAGTCCGTGCAGCCAGTCCCATGTCAGGGGCAATAACAACAGGCCGCGCAGCCAGTCCCGTGTCAGGGGCACACCGCCTTCCCTCCCCAGGAAGCAGGCGCTGTTCATGGCGCCCTGGCCTCGCTCCCTCCCTGGTCCTCCCTGGACAGTGAGTGCCCAGCTCAGAGCCTGCCTCTTTCCCTGTGTCCCTGCCCTCATCCCTGTCCAGCCTGGTCACCCTGTGGGTCCTTCCTGAGAATCCGTATACCTCAGGCTGGAGTCACGCAGTTGCTCCTAACAGGGTTGTAAGGAACACTGGGTCAGTGAATTTGAGAAAGATGGAGTTCGCCTGACCCCTGGGTCTCAGCGACACATGAGGAAACAAGGCCACGAGCCCAGAGCACTAACATGGCCGGAGTCCCCCCGCAGACCCAGCCCCCAGGGATTGCAGCCTGCCGCGACCTGCGGCTCCTCACAGACAGGGAGGGGCCGATTCCTGCTCACGTCCCCCCCCCCCCAGCCAGGAGCACACCCGGCTCCGCCCTCAGGCACCCACAGTGCGGCTGACATCCCTGCCTTTCCCAGTGTGCCGTTTGGGGGGAATGACATCATCTTTCCTCTGACCATGCTTTTAGTAAGGAGTTTCCCGGAATATCTGCAATTACATAACCAAAACCCCCAAAATGGCCACAGTCTCTTTCACTTTTCTAAATAAATTCTTGGATTAAAGTTTAAATTTCATACAGTAAAGTGCCAAGGCATAAGTGTGCAGTGTGCTGGGTCTTCACAGCACCCATGTCTCCACCTGCAGACAGACAGACAGCTCCTGGCACTCGGTTCCCGGGGCCTTCTCCCCTCTCTGGCCTTGCTTTGTGGGGAGTTTGCACAAGTGGAAAAGGTCAGAGTATTTTCTTTCAGGCCCGACACCTTCTGCTCACTGTGTGGCTGGAAGTCACCAGTAGTGTGGACACCAGTTTGTCCATCTTTATTGTTCTTTAAAACTGAATTAGATGCCACAGTCTCTCATTCTGCTCTGGATGGAAGTTCCTCCTTAGCATCTGTGTGTGTGTGTGTGTGTGCATGCGTGTGAGTCTGTGTGTGTACGTGGGGGGTGTGGGAGGTGGGTGTGGGGGCTGTGGGTACATGTGAATGCACATGTGTGGGTCTGTGTGTGTGGTGCATGTGAGTCGGTGCACATGTGTATGTATGTGGGTGTCTGAGAGTGGGTGCATGTGTATGGGGTGTGTGTGGGTGTGAGTGGGTGTGGAGGTGCATGTGTATGGGGGGTGTGTGGGTGTGAGTGGGTCCATGTGGGTGTGTGTGAGTGTGTGTAGGTGCATGTGAGTGGGTGTGTATGTAGGTGCATATGTGTGTGTGAGTGTGTGTGTAGGTACGTGTGAGTGGGTGTTTGTGAGTAGGTGCGTGTGTGTGAGTGGGTGTGTGTATGTGTGTGTAGATGTGTGTGAGTGGGTGGATGTGTAAGTGCACATGTGTGTGTGTGAGTGGGTGTATGTAGGTGCATGTGTGTCTGTGTGAGTGGGTGCATGTATGTAGGTGCACGTGTGTGAGTGGGTGCATGTGTGTGTAGGTGCTTGTGAGTGGGTGCGTGTAGGTGCAAATGTGTGTGAGTGGGTGAGTGTGTGTGTAGGTGCGTGTAGGTGTGTGTGTGAGTGGTTGTGTGTAGGTGCATGGGTGTGTGTGAGTGGGTGCGTGAGTGGGTGCATATGAGTGTGTGTGAGTGGGTGCGTGTGAGTGGGTATGTGTGAGTGGGTGTGTGTGAGTGGGTGCGTGTGAGTGGGTGTGTGTGAGTGGATGTGTGAGTGGGTGCGTGCGAGTGGGTATGTGTGAGCGGGTGTGTGAGTAGGTGTGTGTGAGCGGGTAGGAGGTGTGCATGAGTGGTGCATGTGAGTGGATGTGTGTAGGTGCATGTGAGTGGGTGT